>ML271014.1:21789-83978 GCA_005239495.1 Nicotiana undulata
AGAATTAACCAGTGATTGTGGGACTGAATATCAATCAGTACCCAATTAGTACAAGTATCCCTATATTCAAGGGAGTGATTCACACGGTGAGTATTAAATAAGGAAAGGACCATATATAGCTTAGAGGAATATAAGAACAGTGTAAGTAAAACAGGCAATTAGGTATCCCTTAATTGTAGGGGTTAAACTCAAACGGCTAGTAGGTAAAATAACAATTAAGGAAAGTTCTTATGCATGTGACATATAAGGAAACAATTTCACCCCAATTCAAGTATACAATTGGGACTAGGTTCAGAAGATATCACTTAAGGAAATAGTAATCAATTAACAGTTAATCAATTATGTAACAAGGTAAGAAAATAAAGTACGAAGTCAGTAAGAACATCTCATAAGAAATCAGTAAGGCTTTTCAAATCTCCAGGAATCAGGGGTGCAAACAAGGTAAAGTTGTAGAGAGTTAGGGATTCGAACAGGAACAAAATCAGTGAGGCAAATAATAGGCAAGCAGAAGCATAGCAAGGTAAAGAATCACATAGAATTAGAGATTCGAGGCTAGCACACATTTAAACGAACAATGGGAATCAGATAGTTGAAACCCTAGTGACTATAATAGCAAAATCACACAGGTTTAGAGACAAGTCAGTAACATTGAATATGATATAAGCAAAGAGAACATAGTCAGGAACCCTAATAAGCAAAAACAGGGTAAAATCATAGAAAGCTTAAACATTTATGAGAAATAAGAGTTCATGCATTTAAACAAACATGTCGGTTAAAGACAGACTCAGAATTAGGGAAAAACCTAGGGTTTTCAGCATTGTAAGTCAAAAATGAAAAGAGAACTCCGAGTAAATCATTGAATCATAGAAAGAATCATAGAATGATATTAAAACAGAAGCAAAATCGTTTTTTGAAAGAGGGCTTATGAAACTCTAATTTTGAGATGAAAGATCGCTTAGAATAGGAAGGTTTTTGAAGAAAACATGTAAAAAGCTTCATGATATACACAGTTCTAAGACAGATCTAAAAGAAATCGTAAAAATACCAGGAGTTAGGGTTTCAGAGAGCCCAAAGAAACAAGAAAAACCTTAAAGATGTCGCCGGCGTTAGCCAGAAAAGTCATGGCTCTTACTCAGACAGCCGGAAGAGGCCGGAAGATTGCATGAGGCACCATGGGTAGGAGTTGAACCTCTCCAGGTTCACCTGAGGGCCTTAGGGTGTCATTAGACCGGTGTAGGGTGAAGTAGTAACCAGGAGATTATGGGAGACCATTGTTTACGGCGAGGGAACTAGCCGGAGAAGACGAACAAGCTTCACCGGAGGAGGGAGGCAAGGGAAGGTTCTAGAGAGAATCAGAGAGAGATAGAGAGAGAATGAGAGACCGGGAAAATGAGAGGTCGGAGGGGGTTAGGTCTTAGTTAATTATGGAAGGTGGAATCTGGGCCGTTGATCTAATTTGATCAACGGCTCAGATAGATCCGGGGTTGGGCCGGGTATGGAATTGGGTTGTTAATAATCTGATTGGTTGGGTTAGAATTAGGCTAGAATTTAAATAAATATGACTAATTGTTAAATACACATTAAAATTAGATAAATAATTAACAAGAATAGGTAATAATTGTATAAAAAATAAATTGATGCTGCATAAATGAAAATTAAGGTAATAAGCTAATATAAAAGTATAAAAATGATTAATTATCGAATTAAATTAGCATGAATGCGCAATTAGGCTGTAGTTGTAAATTTTTTATAATTATAGTTAAATAGTGCCTAATTGGTTAATTTGTGAAATAATTAAATCCTAATAGAATTAAATAGGATTACAAATGATATATTGAGTTGGGAAACATTTTTGAAATTATTTACAACATAATTGACGGATAATTACTGACTACAAAAATACTTAAATAAATAGAAAATGAGTTGATAAAAATACGAAAAATTGTGGAAAAATACCACTCACATTAAAAATGATCTTAAAAGTAATATGGAGGTTTGAAAATAGTTTTGAGGAAAAATTAGGTATCAACAGCTTCCCCTCTTTACCCGGGTAGGATGAAAGGGTTCTCGGGTAAAGATATGATGGCCAATTTTGACCGAGTAGAGATGGTTCGAAAGCCTGAGGCCGCACACTGGTTTCTGAGCTGCCTACCTATCCCTGGTTTTACAGGAATCAGGCCGTATGTAGTTCAAGAGTCATCGGTGAAGTGCACTGATGAGGTTTTGCAAGAACGGAGGCAAGGTGCGAGGTAGGGTGAACAAATGGCTTACGGAGTTGTTAGGGGAACTGGAGCGGGACCGCTCCTGCCTGGATGGCTGTCGCTAGCCAGATTACCTGCAAATGAATAACAAGTATATATTGTGCGTAATTTAAACATGATGCAAATTCCCATTGGACTGTGAATGTTGTCTTTTGGACGGTTAAGGATGACGTCTTTAGACCATGATGTCCTGGGCCATGAATTGCTTGATGCATGATTCGCAGGCCATGAAATGATGTTCTCGGTCCATGAAGATGGTGCTTCCGAACCATGATGCCCTTGAATAATGATATGCAAACTGATAAAAGAGATCCTCGGGCCATGAAATGGTATTCTCGATCCATGAAGATGGTGCTTCCGAACCATGATGCCCTTGAATAATGATATGCAAACTGATAAAAGAGATCCTCGGGCCATGAAATGGTATTCTCGATCCATGAAGATGGTGCCTCCGAACGATGACGCATTTGGATAGGTTAGCGATATTTCAGCCCATGAAGATGCAATAGTATGATGCAAACAAGATAGAGCTTAGTCTTGCGAATTAAAGGGTCAGAGCTCAGCCCGAAAGGAAACATAGTAAATAATGATAGAGACAGTAGTTGCTTTGAAAGGTAAACGGAGACATCGTTTAGCCTCGGAAGGCAGAAAGGTAGCCTTATGCAGGAAACAAAATATAGACGGATACAGAGCTTAGTCTCAGAAGGCAGAATGGTAGCCTTATGCAAAATGCGAATGGAGATAGAGATTAACCTCGGAAGGCAGAAAGGTAGCCTTATGCAAGATGTAAATGGAGATGGAGACAATATTTAGTCTCGGAAGGCAGAATGGTAGCCTTATGCAAGATGTAAATGCAGATGGAGACAACATTTAGTCTCGGAAGGCAGAATGGTAGCCTTATGCAATGCAGATGGAGACAACGTTTAGTCTCGGAAGGCAGAATGGTAGCCTTATGCAAGTTGGAAGGAAGAATAGTAGCCTTATGTAATGCAGATGGAGACAGTGTTTAGTCTCGGAAGGCAGAATGGTAGCCTTATGCAAGTTGGAAGGAAGAATAGTAGCCTTATGTAATGCAGATGGAGACAGTGTTTAGTCTCGGAAGGTAGAAAGGTAGCCTTATGCAATAATGCAGATGCACACGGAGACAGCGTTTAGTCTCGGAAGGCGGAATGGTAGCCTTATGCAAGAAGTAAAATGCAGATGGAGGTAGCGTTTAACCTCGGAAGGCAGAATGGTAACCTTATGCAAGAAATAAAATGCCTGTAGGAATTCTTAGCTGGTGATAAATTGTGGCACTGTGATTGTAGCGAGTATTATGATAATTGAAGCATCGTTTGCGCTGATAATGAATGTCGGCATGTGCGACGAGTTTGAGAAGCGTGTCTTTGAGAAATAAATGTCCTTCGGGCAGATAGTATGTTTTTTGGGGCCTTTGCAATCTTTGTGCATGTATCCAAAGAAAAATCGTGAGTTCTGTAAGGGGAAAGGTTAGTTCGCATTCCCGCTGGCTTTACTTGACTCGTTTGCTTGATCATGATGATACTGTCTGTATCAATTGGGTAGCGTCTGCTAAACAAGATGTTTCAAAAAATAAATATGCATGATTTTGTAAAGTATAATATAAGCATATAGTCTAAAATAGTTTTAGATGAATCGACAATCGTGACATGGTTCGAGACATTGCAACCTCTCCTTCTACGGAATTTTGAAGATCCTCCTCAAAATTCTGCCCCAGTTTGATGGGTGGATACTTCTGACTGTTGCTCATACAGCGATCGACTGAACTTGCTTCAGAATTTTGAGGGTCCTCCTCAAAATTCTGCCCCAGTTTCCAATTGTGGAGAGAAATGAGATTTTTATTGAATTGTGACCGAACCCATAGGGCTGCCTACGTATCCCCTCTTAAACGGGAATCAGGTTAGGCGTAGTTCAATTTACATTATTGACAAAAGCATAAAGAGTTACACATAGTAGCGTTTGACTGCATCTGAATTGATTGGTTTTGGCCAGACTTCTCCGTCCATTTCTGCAAGTATGAATGCTCCTACGGTCAGTACTCTGTGAACCATGTACGGACCCTGTCAGTTAGGAGAGAACTTCCCTTTGGCTTCGTCTTGATGTGGAAAGATTTTCTTTAGCACCAGCTGCCCTGGTGTGAATCGTCTCGGCTTGACATTTTTGTTGAAGCCTCTGGTCATTTTGTTCTGATATAGCTGACCATGACAAACCGCATTCATTCTTTTCCCGTCTATGAGAGCTAGTTGCTCAAAACGGTTCCTTACCCATTCTGCATCACTGAGCTCAGCTTCTTGTATAATTCTCAGAGATGGAATTTCGACTTCAGCAGGAATAACAACCTTTGTACCGTAGACTAACATATAGGGAGTTGCCCCGGTTGATATGCGGATTATGGTGCGATATCCTAATAAGGCGAATGACAACTTCTCGTGCCACTTCTTGTGCCTTTCTACCGACTTCCTTAGTATCTTCTTGATGTTTTTGTTGGCGGCCTCTACGGCTCCATTCATTTGAGGTCGATAGGCTGTGGAATTCTTGTTTGCCCATTCTCCTTGTACCTGATGTACCAATAAGTCTGAGTCACCAATCACTAACAACTCTTGGACGTTCATGACAATGGCCATGTTGAGTCCTAAGATGCATGCCTCATATTCAGCCATGTTGTTGGTACAGGTAAATCTGAGTTTTGCGGATACTGGATAGTGTTGACCAGTTTTTGATATTAGGACTGCTCCAATGCCAACTCCTTTGAAGTTTGCTGCTCCATCAAAGAACATCCTCCAACCGTCGTAGGATTCTGCAATGTCTTCTCCGACGAACGATACCTCTTCATCGGGAAAATACATTTTCAGGGGTTCGTATTCTCCGTCCACAGGATTTTCAGCAAGGTGGTCTGCCAGTGCCTGTCCCTTGACCGCCTTTTAAGTTACATAGATAATGTCTAACTCGCTCAGCAAGATTTGCCACTTGGCTAGCTTGCCAGTGGGCATGGGCTTCTGAAATATGTACTTCAATGGATCCATCCTTGATATGAGATATGTCGTGTAGGCATAGAAGTAGTGCCTCAGCTTCTGCGCGACCCAAGTCAAAGCGCAACAAGTGCGTTCCAATAAAGAATATCGGGCCTCATACGGAGTGAAATTCTTGCTGAGATAGTAAATGGTTTTCTATTTTCTCCCTGTTTCATCATGTTGCCCAAGAACGCAACCAAAAGCCCCATCTAGTACGACAAGATAGAGTAACAGAGGTCTACCTGGCTCAGGTGGTACCAAGACCGGCGGTGTTGACAAATACTCTTTGATTCTGTCAAAAGCTTTTTGACAATCCTCGGTCCACTTAGTTGCGGCGTCCTTCTTCAGCATCTTGAAGATCGGCTCACAGATGACTGTAGATTGTGCTATGAATCGGCTGATGTAATTAAGCCTCCCCAAGAAGCTCATAACATCTTTTTTTTTCTTTGGCAACGGTAGTTCCTGAATGGATTTGACCTTTGAGGGATCCAATTCTATTCCCCGGCGGCTTACAATGAATCCCAGCAACTTCCCAGCAGGAACCCCGAATGCACACTTCGCGGGGTTCAGCTTCAGATTGTATATTCTCAACCTGTTGAAGAACTTCCTCAAATCCTCCATGTGGTCAACAACTTTATTTGATTTGATAATGACGTCATCCACATACACTTCGATATCTTTATGAATCATGTCGTGGAATATGGTGGTCATAGCTCTCATATAGGTGGCCCCTGCATTCTTTAGGACGAATGACAACATCTTGTAACAGTACACTCCCAAGGGCGTAATGAACACCGTTTTCTCAGCATCTTCTTCATCCATCCAAATTTGATGATAACCAGCGAAGCAATCCACGAACGACTGTAATTCATGCTTGGCGTATTTGTCAATTAGAATGTGTATGTTTGGAAAGGGGAAGTCATCTTTCGGACTGGCCCGGTTGAGATCCCAGTAGTCGACATAGACTATGACCTTCCCATCCTTCTTTGGTACAGGTACAATGTTGGCTAACCATGTCGGGTACTCAACTACCCGAAGAACTTTGGCGTTGATCTGCTTGGTAACTTCTTCTTTGATTTTCAAACTCATGTTAGGCTTAAACTTTCTGAGCTTTTTCTTTAACGGTGGACACGTTGGATTGGTCGGCAATTTCTGAGCCACAATAGACCTACTTAGACCGGTCATGTCATCATACGACCATGCGAATATGTCTTCATACTCCTTTAGGAATTCAGTGTATTCTTTATTCTCTGACGGTGATAAATGAATGTTGATGCGTGTTTCCTTGACGTTCTCTGAATCTCTCAGATTGATAACCTCAGTCTCGTCTAGGTTGGACTTAGGTCTGTTTTCAAAGTTTTCGACCTCTTTAATGATCTCATCGAGTATATCGTCTTCATCTGAATCAATGTACGTTTGCTGCGTTGTCTCATTGCATGTCACAGTCATCGGTTCATCAAGACAAGTAATAGTAATGTTGTATAGATAAAGTAGTGAGAGAAAACTATAGCAATAAATATTGGATTCATAAAAGAAATTGGGAAATGCTTTTGATAAATTGAATAACTGTTTTGAACATTGAAGATCTTATTGCAGGAATTGAAAATGCAGAAAAGGGAAAATCATTTAGTAAATAAAACAGTAAGTAATGCTTGTTTTAGCCTTGCTACCCCGAGGCTCGTCGGGCTTTGGTGGTCCTGATAGACCAGTTCTTGAGAGATGTCCCCTTGCTTACAGCATGTATGGAAGGGCCTTCCTCCCCCTCCTCCCCGAGAACAACACAATAATCTATATCGTCGTCATCTAGGAACAAATTCCTCATTGTTGCAAGTGCTTCCTCTTCGTCTGATCCATAGATAATGTCGGCATGCTTGAAAGTCTATTCCAGATGAGGTATTGGCTGCTCCAAAGGGTAGTAGGGACCGCGCCATGGTGGTGACCAGTCGTTGAATTCTTTCCAGGTGTATTCATACCCCGGACTGAAAGTAGTACCATGTTTCTTGAGCTTGATGGGCTTCGTGATCCCTTGGAGGTTCTTACCGAGCCTTTTGCCTGGCTCGTATCCTCCCCAATTCAGGATGCTCTCGATCTTACTATCCTACCACTTGTCCTTGTCGATAGCATTGACCCGTTCAATGTGGTGGTAATTTCCTCCACCCAGCTTTCGTCTTCCCTCGATGACCGGGATGGTCTGGCAAAGGATTGTTGCGGATGTTTGAAGCGGGGTCTTTTGACACAATAAGTTTGTTGTCAATGAGAGCCTGTATATTGTCCTTCAGAGAGCGGCATTCTTCGATGGTGTGTCCTTTCATGCCGGAATGGTATGCACAAGATTTGTTTGGGTTAACCCACTGAGAAGGGTTCTCAGGGGTGGAAGCAGGGATAGGTGTGATCTAACCATCAGCTTTGAGATTTTCATACAGCTGGTCAATGGGCTCTGCTATGGTGGTGTATTATTTTGGAGGGAGGCGATCAAAGTTAGGACGAGGCCTAGGGAAGTTTTGACGGGTAGGTGGTGATTGGTAATGAGATGGCTGGGAATTATAAGTATGGTAGATGGGAGCGGGTTGGGAGTATCTAGGTGAGGTGGGTTGATACGTGGGTGGTGGAGCTTGGTAAGAAGGTGAGGGTGCTTGGTAATTCTGGGTTGACTGGTATGTGAATGGAGGTGTTGGATAAATTTGGTATTTGAGTGGTGATTTGGCTCTGTTTGCAACCATTACAGCTCCCACGTCCCTCTTCTTAGACACACCACCTGACTGTAAAGCCTTGTTAGTGGCTTGCAAAGCTTCAAAATTTGTAACCATATCGTTCTTGATAGCTTCTTCAATCCGCTCTCCCAATTTGATAATGTCAGAGAACTTTTGGCCTTCAACCATCATTAGCCGTTCATAATACTGTGGGTCCTGAGCCTGGACAAAGAACTTGTTCATCTGCTCCTCCTCTAGAACTGGTCTGACTTTAGCAGCTTGAGACCTCCAACAAGTAGCTTACTCGCGAAAGGTTTCTGTGGGTTTCTTTTTCAGGTTTTGGATGTAGAATACATCTGGTGCGTTCTCTGTATTGAATCTAAACTTGTCCACGAAGTCTGTTGCCATACCTACCCAGTTTGACCATTTATTGGGGTCTTGGCTGATGTACCAAGGCAGTGCATCTCCCTTCAAACTCCTCATGAACAACTTCATGTGGATTCTTTCATCCTTTCCTACGCCGACCAATTTGTCACAATAGGTCCTCAGATGGACCCTCGCATCACCAATACCGTCAAACATTTCGAACTTCGGAGGTTTGTACCCCTCGGGAAATTCGACATCAGGTTGTATACAAAGGTCTTCATAATTCAACCCTTCGATTCCCTTGGTTCCTTCAACACCTTGAACTCGGCTAGTCAGCTTCCTAAGCTCCTCGGCCAGGTTTTTGATAAGAAAATCTTTTTCGTCAGAATCAGATATATGTGTGACAGGCGGAGTGGTGTGGGTCACAATTTCCACATAGATGGGATTGTTGTAGGCGTGGACATGGTCCTTAGTGGGGTTTTGAGGTTCGGGGATGAGTGTTAGAGTGTTGTGGCAGGCATTGCACTGTGCCGGGAGAGTTTGGTTCTTCGGGGGAGCGGTGTGATGATGAGGTGCAGGGTGATTCTGCTGTCTCGGGATATTCTGTGGAGGTGTAGGGTTATGATCATTTGGAAAGTTGACGTCTGGAACGTTGAGGGAAAATAAAAGATTGGTCAAATTTCGGACCTGGTCGAGTTCTTCTTGAAACTTCAGCAATTTTGTTCCAGTGGTGACATATTCTCATGCAAGACTTGAATACCTCAGCCGTCAGTGGACTCTACCTGTTCAACCGTATTTTCCTTCCTGATACCGCTGGATTCTGCCATCTTACATTTGCTTTTGTCTCTACCTTTGGGAGGACTAGGAAGAGGAGTAGGTGGAGGGCCTTTGGATCTTGTGCAATAGGCTGATGATGCCAGAATGCACGAACCAACCTTTGGGGAGGGGAATAATAATAAAAGAAATAAAAACAAAAAGTTAACCAAGTCAGCGATGATTATGAAAAAGAATATTACGGTATTTAAAAACAAAATGCAGGAATGTAAAATATGTCCTAAGTTGGGAACCTCTTTGTGCCCGAGGTAGGCCTAGCGACAGATTGATTTGGAGAACTTAAAGTGCTAAATGCCTCATTTTATTGATAAGAAAAATAGGCAAATCCCAAAACGACTCTAAATAACGGAAGATAAAAGTCACTAATGGCTATTGGCCTTATTACATCAACAAAGAAGATAAAAGAAAACACCCCTATCTACTGGGTCCCAGAAAGACCTTCCCCAGAGTTGGAATTCCTGCTTCCCTCGATCAGCTTTCCCAACTCGCGAAACCCAACAATAGGTAAGTTCTGGCTAGATATCCCCTTCAGCTCCCTCAGCCTTTTGGCAAGTCTCGATCCTTTTCATGAATTTCTCCTCCAGCTCAACTATACCTCGTTCTAAGTATCCCAGCCTCTTGTTAGTGCTGACGGTCATATCTTTCCACTCCTCGATCAGCTTTTTGTTGGACTCATGTATCTTGTGATTATCATCCTCACATTCGCGGATCCTTTTGCGCAGCTGGTTGAACTTAACTTGTGCTTCCGCCCTTTTATCTATAACCCTGTGACCTCGAATGAACCCCAGCTTGATTTGACCACCCAGATCTTCTTCTAACCAACCAAGATAGAAAGGGGTACAACCGGCGTGATACCTGTCTGGCTCGATGGTATCCTTATCAAGCATAATCTTATAGTGCCATAGGTGCTGAGCTTGGCATTTATTAGGCTGTCATCATTCTAAAAGTCTGCTCGAAGATGACTCATTTTCTCGACCCTAGGTATAACCTGCTTCCTACCTGCTTGCCTCATGACTCGGAGAGGGGCGTAAGGGTATGTTCCCCTTAGACCGATCAGTATTAGGAAAGAAGCATCTCGGGATCGAATGATAAACTCGTCTATCGGGAACCATTCAAACATCCATTGAATATGTTCCTCGGTCAGGTTACCAAAAAGCTCGACCCATCGCTCGGCGTTCTCAGGCTGAGCGAACATGTCGGGAATATAATTCATTCGCTTTGGGTGGTAGAAAGCGATGTGGTCATCCCAAATCCTTCGATGGATGTCTTGTCGGTATTCGCCTCTTTGAAGATGTTCCATGAGCCAAAGTTGAAGTAATAAGTTGCAACCTTTGAAATGCTTTGCTCCTTTTTGACACATTTCCAAGACCCGATATATGTCTGCAATGATCATGGGCACGATGTTGAAGTCTTTCCCATCAATCCCTTCCATTAATGTCTTAGTTACCATGGCCAGTCTGGTATGGATTCTCTCCTTCTTCATTGGGAAAACGATTAAACCCAAAAAGCAAACCATGAAAACGAACACTCGGCGATGAATGTGTCCCAGGGAGGTGATAGCAAACTTGCCCTGGTAGGTGCGGTATGATTTGTTGTGACCGCACCTTTCATACAAATAGTCAAAAAGAATGTATGAATCCCTCAAACATACCAATTCCGTATTCTTCTTCAGACCCACCATCTTGAAGAAACCTCTGCCTGTGCGGTTCTCAGGCATCAGCAACCCCGGAGTTTCCCATACCAAGTTATCCAGTCCTCCTATCTCTTCTATTAACGGCGTCATTTCAATATTCCCAAAACGGAACACAGACCTTTTGCATTCCCAAAACAAAGTGGCAGCCTCTATCATCATTTTGTTAGGCTGGATTTCTAGGAGAGATGGCAGGTTACCCAAGTGCTTTCTGGCGATAATTTTGTCACTGGAATGGAGGTCCTCCCACCAACTTAGCAGTCTTGGATGAATAGTGGAGACCATACTGAATCTGGGGATTTCGTGCCTCATTTTCTGCAAAGAAAATAAGGTTAGGCCCTTACCCCCACCAGATTCGACTATTTATCATCAATAATTAGCAGGGAACATTTAGTTCTCCAAATAGATGCACAGAACGTAAGGGTGTCTATTTGGGTTTAGGGAAACCCAGTGGACTTTGGACAAGGCTATCTTAAAGGCTATTGTGCGGACAACACGTTGGCCTGGCTAGGTTTGACCATGATGCATGCAACAGTATAACGGAGTAAGGTTTCTATGGGGTTTTAGACTGGTACCCTTGAGCGGACAACTCAAGGGGGAAGGCACGGAACTGTCGACTGCACCGCTGATAGACTAGTTTTACCGCAAATATGCCTTTCCGAATTTAAGGGGTAATAATATAGGAAGAGTGCAACCACTCATTGTAAGCGTTGCTATAGTATCTTGTTTGGCACGAGTGGAGTATGAATGTTGAGCATGATATGCAATAAATAAGAATTTAAACAGATAGTAATGTATTTGCACGTTAAGGAAAGTGGTAAATACAACAGTCATGATTGAAAGCAATTACAAAAAGAAAACAAAGAGACATGTCAGTTTTGTTCATGTGAAATAAATACTTGAAAGAAGTAAAAAATTAATGGCATGTAACAAAGAAAAGGAAATATGCGAGTATTAAACAAAATTAAAGGTACAAATTCACGGAACAATTTGTAATGGTAAAAGCCTAGGTATAATCCCCAGCAGAGTCGCCACGCTGTCACGCCCCCTTTTCCCTTTAGCGGAGATCGGGTTTATGACATTTTTGGACAACTCCTTTAAAGGAAGGGTTATTAAAAGGAGAAGAGTCGCCACCTAACAATTTTTAAGGTGCGTTAGGGCACCTAGAGTAATTAACTCATGAAACTAGTTTACGTCACCAGAGATTGGGTAAGGGCTTGAAGTTATCCCAAGGGGAAGGTGTTAGGCACCCCTCAAGATCCACAAATGTGGTTCCCGGCCAAATAGTTTTCGTGAATTTGTACAATAAGCAAATAACAAGTAAAGGCTCAAATAAGAGGGGATTTCAAATAAACATTGAAGTTATTAAATTTTTTGAAAGAACTGATGGACAGTTGAGAAGAAAAGACATCCTAGGTTTAAAACAATATGGATCACATCAATGCAATACCCGATAGACACTCCTCAAAGAGGGGCTACACGTGGTATTAGCGCACCGGTCATCATATCCATATTCTATATTTTCTTGCCCCGTGAAGGTATATAAAGCGCGTGTTGGTCACGAACTCTATTGCGTGCTATTACCCGTCCCATCTTATCAGTCCCAGAGGAGATTAGGACTACTATCGTAAAAGGGAGGTACTAGGCTGACCCTCGGGTTTAAAGGTAAAGGTTCTAGAACGTCAGACAAAACAAGTAGGATTGAAATTAAGGGAAAACACATAGAAGCAGATATGAGGCTCAAATATTCCTCCGCAGATTATGCACATAATTAGCACGGCTCAAACACAGAAAAAGGGCTTATTAACTTCAGAATTCTAAAGCATGATATCTAGGCGAGAATGCGATAATGAGGCAGTTTTATTAATGAGTCCAGAGAAGGCATTTTATCAGTTTCTGCTTATTGATTTTAACCTGTTAATAGACGGGCAACAAGTGTAAAAGAGTAGATTTCCAGTTTTAACAGATTTAGCACCTAAGGCTTGCCTAGGTGTACCAGTTATTACAGAAGATTGTTCAGGTAGCATTAGTAAACATACTGTTTTAGGAGTCCATAATCATAAAAGGGCATTATCAGTTTTCCTTTAGAAGAACTGGGTGAGATTTGTTTATACTTATTACACATCAGTAATTAGGCTAGGTGTAGCTAAGCGGATATGATCTTATAACATGATATCTAATGCGTAGGTAGAGATGCATGTGGAAAATTCCTAAACATGATTTTCTATATGCACAATAAAGAGGCAGAATGATGCGTATGCAAGATCCTAAACATGATTTCTAAAGGCGCGGTAATCACAGTATTTAATCATAGTTTCAGGAGATACTGGAGTAACAGATTATTAATGTTATCCTAAAGACAGGATCTCTGAGTGATAGGCAATATGAAACATGGTTAAGGAAACGACCAAATCATTAACGTATTTGTCCTGACACAGGATCTCTTAGTGACAGTCATGAAGAAAGATAACATGTTGAAGCAGTATACCATGAATGCTGAAAATATGCATGGTGCCTAAGGAACATGGTATCCAATGCATGATTTTTGCACACATTGGTCCTAGACATGGCTTCTATTGCGCAAATAGGAAATGTAAACCTAAGCATGATTTCTACCCTTTGATATCTATAGCATGTGCATCTAGCCTTCCCCTTTTCCACCATACATCCCCAATATTTGTTTACAATAAGTTATTACAGACCAATGTTGCATGAATTACATAAATAAGAAAATTAAGAAATTATACTATAGGGAGCCTACCAAAAGGCCCAAATCTCCATAACTCCCAATGCCAAGTGGTATTTCACAGCCTTTCACATAATCAGGGTGTGTCAGAGTTCCCTAAGGATCTCATAGGATCTCGGGCAGTGCTCACACCCAGATTTCACAGCCAAGACGGAGTAAGTGAAGTGTGGAAGAGCCAGCTCTTGTGTGTCAAAGTTCAGAGGGATATCAAGGGTCCCTAAGCAATACTCACACTAAAGGGGCAGAACCTATTGTCTAAGAGTGTAGTGAAAGTGCTCATAGTTTAAAGGAATCTAAGAGAATAATTTTAAAACAAGTTTTAGAATAGTTTTTGAAAAGGATAAGTAGGAAACAGTTCAGAAAGATTACTTGAAACAACTTTGTAAAAAACCAGGAGAAAGTAATCTCAATAAGACAGCATAGAAGAATAGAGGAGAAACCAAATATATTCAGCACCATACAAAGAACCAAGTTAGGTTCAGCATCCAAGTTCTCACACAGGGATAGCAGGGGTTGGGAACACATAGATTACATGATGGCCAGCATGTAGTAAATAGCATACAGTTAAGGATCCTTAAAGATTCAGGGGATTAGGGACACAATAAAGCATAGGGGTACAAGGCAGGATCAAATAAAGGAAGGTCTACCAAACTAATGTACCAAACATGAACAGAAAGGTTTACACTAAGGCATGATATCAAACAAGATAAACTAGACATAACATGAAGTCATAATTACATGTTGGCAATCAAAAGAACAAGTAAAGCATAGTTGAGAAACTTCAGGGATCATAACAGTAATGGAAACATGTTGTTTTGAGGACTGAAAAATATAAACTAGGACATACCAGTATGATGAAGAAAGCAGTAACACAAACAGGCAGTAAGAGATACACAATAGTCAGCCTTGGCTTGCAGCCGGCTAACTTAGAATAGTAACAAGTAGCACAGAAAAGAGAATAGGGAGAGAGCAAGTTGAGTTGTGAAAGAGAGTGCACATATTAGTCTATGTCTGTGTGTCTGTAATGAATGAATAGAGTATATATATAGTTTGAAATCTTGATGAAAAATAAGGAAAAATCAGAATTAACCAGTGATTGTGGGACTGAATATCAATCAGTACCCAATTAGTACAAGTATCCCTATATTCAAGGGAGTGATTCACACAGTGAGTATTAAATAAGGAAAGGACCATATATAGCTTAGAGGAATATAAGAACAGTGTAAGTACAACAGGAAATTAGGTATCCCTTAATTGTAGGGGTTAAACTCAAACGGCTAGTCGGTAAAATAACAATTAAGGAAAGTTCTTATGCATGTGACATATAAGGAAACAATTTCACCCCAATTCAAGTATACAATTGAGGCTAGGTTCAGAAGATATCACTTAAGGAAATAGTAATCAATTAACAGTTAATCAATTATGTAACAAGGTAAGAAAATAAAGTCCAAAGTCAGTAAGAACATCTTATACGAAATCATTAAGGGTTTTCAAATCTCCAGGAATCAGGGGTGCAAACAAGGTAAAGTTGTAAAGAGTTAGGGATTCGAATAGGAACAAAATCAGTTAGGCAAATAATAGGCAAGCAAAAGCATAGCAAGGTAAAGAATCACATAGAATCAGAGATTCGAGGCTAGCACACATTTAAACGAACAATGGGAATCAGAGAGTTGAAACCCTAGTGACTATAGTAGCAAAATCACACAGGTTTAGAGACAAAGCAGTAACATTGAACATGATATAAGCAAAGAGAACATAGTCAGGAACCCTAATAAGCAAAAACAGGGTAAAATCATAGAAAGCTTAAACATTTATGAGAAATAAGAGTTCATGCATTTAAACAAACATATCGGTTAAAGACAGACTCAGAATTAGGGAAAACCTAGGATTTTCAGCATTGTAAGTCAAAAATGAAAAGAGAACTTCGAGTAAATCATTGAATCATAGAAAGAATCATAGAATGATATTAAAACAGAAGCAAAATCATTTTTTTGAAAGAGGGGTTATGAAACCCTAATTTTGAGATGAAAGATCGCTTAGAATAGGAAGGTTTTCGAAGAAAACATGTAAAAAGCTTCATGATATACACAAATCTAAGACAGATCTAAAAGAAATCGTAAAAATACCAAGAGTTAGGGTTTCAGAGAGCCCAGAGAAACAAGAAAAACCTTAAAGATATCGTCGGCGTTAGCCGGAAAAGTCATGGCTCTTACTCAGATGGCCGGAGGAGGCCGGAAGATGGCATGAGGGACCATGGGTAGGAGTTGAACCGCTCCAGGTTCACCTTAGGGCCTTAGGGTGTCATTAGACCGGTGTAGGGTGAAGCAGTAACCAGGAGATGATGGGAGACCATAGTTTCCGGCGAAGGAACTAGCCGGAGAAGACGAACTAGCTTCATCGGAGGAGGGAAGGTTCTAGAGAGAATCAAAGAGAGATAAGAGAGAATGAGAGACCGGGAAATGAGAGGTCGGAAGGGGGGTAGGTCTTAGTTAATTATGGAAGGTGGAATCTGGGCCGTTGATCTAATTTGATCAACGGCTCATATAGATCCGGGGTTGGGCCGGGTATGGAATCGATTTGGGCTGGGTATGGAATTGGGTTGTTAAAAATCTGATGGGTTGGGTTAGAATTAGGCTAGAATTTAAATAAATATGGATAATTGTAAATACCCATTAAAATTAGATAAATAATTAACAAGAATAGGTAATAATTGTATAAAAATGAAATTTATGTTGCATAAATGAAAATTAAGGTAATAAGCTAATATAAAAGTATAAAAATGATTAATTATCGAATTAAAATAGCATGAACGCACAATTAGGCCGTAGTTGCAAAATTTGTATAATTATAGTTAAATGGTGCCTAATTGGTTAATTTGTGAAATGATTAAATCCTGATAGAATTAAATAGGATTAAAAATGATATATTGAGCTGGGAAAAATTTTTGAAATTATTTATAACATAATTTACGAATAAATATTGACTACAAAAAAACTTAAATAAATAGAAAATGAGTTGATAAAAATACGAAAAATTGTGGAAAAATACCAATCACATTAAAAGTGATCTTAAAAGTAATATGCAGGTTTGAAAATAGTTTTGAGAAAAAATTGGGTATCAACAAGAGGAAGGCAGAAAGTTAGCCTTATGCAGAAGATTAAATAATAAACGACAGTAGCATTTCTTACCTGGTAGTAGATTGTGGTATTGTGATCGTTGCGAGCATTGTGACGGCTGAGCATGTTATCCTTTGAGCTGATAGCAAATGTTGGCAAGCGCGACGGTTTTCGTGGCTTTGAACAGGTTCGTTCTTTGTGCGGACAGTGAACTTTAGCATTTGCAACTGTGTTGAAGTTTGTGACTTCTTTGCGTGTTCGTTCTTTGTTCCTGCATCCAAAGAAAAATCGTGAGTTCTGTAAATGGGGAAGGTTGGTTCGTGTCCTCGCTGGCTCTGCTAGACTCGTATGCTTGGTCTGATGATCTTATTCATATCACCGAGGTAGAGTTTGCTAAACAAAGCTATTATCAAGAGTAAATATGCATGATTTTGTAAAGATATAGTATAAAGATGTGTTTTAAAATAAATTTAGATGAACTAACGATCGTGACATGGTTCAAGACATTCCAAACTCTCGTGCTACGGAATTATGAGGGTCCTCCTCAAAATTCTGCCTCAGTTTGATAGGTTGGAGACTCTGGTTATTGCGCATACGGCAATCGGCTGAACTTGCTTCAGAATTTTGAGGGTCCTCCTCAAAATTCTGCCCCAGTTTCCAATTGCGGGGAAAAGTGAGATTTTTATTGAATTGTGACCGAACCCATAGGGCTGCCTATGTATCCTCTCTTAAACGGGAATCAGGTCAGGTGTAGTTCAGTTTACATCACTTTGAGAAAAGCATAAAGAATTACACATAGTATCATTTGACTACATCTGAATTGATTGGCTTTAGCCAGACTTCTCCGTCCATTTCCGCAAGTATAAGCGCTCCTCATGTCAATACTCGGTGAACCATGTATGGACCTTGCCAATTAGGAGATAATTTCTTTTTGGCTTCATCTTGATGTGGGAAGATCTTCTTTAATACCATTTGCCCTGGTGTGAACTGTCTCGGCTTGACTCTTTTATTGAAAGCTCTGGTCATTCTATTCTGATAAAGTTGATCATGACATACTGCATTCATTCTTTTTCCGTCTATGAGGGCTAGTTGCTCATAACGTCTCTTTACCCATTCTGCATCGCTGAGCTCAGCTTCTTGTATGATTCTCAAGGAAGAAATCTCCACCTCAGCGGGAATGACAACTTTTGTACCATAAACCAGCAAGTAAGGGGTTGCCCCAGTTGATGTACGGACTGTGGTGCGATATCCCAGTAAGTCAAATGATAACTTTTCATGCCACTGCTTGTGCTTTTCTATCATCTTCCTCAATATCTTCTTGATGTTCTCGTTGGCGGCTTCTACAGCTCCATTCATCTGAGGTTTATAGGCTGTGGAATTCTTATTTTCTATTTTGAAAGTCTCACACATAGCTTTCATCAGATCACTGTTGAGATTGGAACCGTTGTCAGTGCTGATTGATTATGGAATTCCAAATCGACAAACAATGCGGTCGCGGACAAAGTCTGCCACGACTTTCTTAGTCAGTGCTTTGTAAGATGCTGCTTCGACCCATTTTGTGAAATAATCAATTGCTACCAAGATAAACCCGTATCCATTGGAGGCAGTAGGCTCGATCGGTCCAATAACGTCCATTCCCCAAGCGGCGAATGGCCAAGGTGAGCTTGTTGCATTGATCTCGTTTGGAGGTACCTTAATCATATCTGCATGTACCTGACATCAGTAGCATTTTCGGACATATTGGATGCAGTCCGTTTCCATGGTCATCCAGAAATAACCGGCCCTGAGTATATTCTTAGCCAAGACAAAACTCCTCATATGTGGGTCGCAAGTCCCAACATGTATCTCTTCAAGTAGTTTGGGATTTGCGTTGACACATCTCAGTAATCCCAAATCAGGAGTTCTCCGGTACAGGATTCCTCCACTATGAAAGAAGTTGTTGGACAATCTCCGAAGCGTGGTTTCTGAGTGTGATTTGCCATCTCTGGGTATTCTCCCTTTGACAAATACTCCTTGATATCGTGGAACCATGGTTTTCCGTCTGCTTCTTCTTCAACATGGGCACAGTAGGCCGGCTGGCTATGGATCTTCACCGAAATAGGGTCGATGATATTCTTATCTGGATGTTGTATCATGGATGATAGAGTAGCCAATGCATCGGTGAACTCGTTCTGAATTCTAGGGACGTGCCGAAATTCAGTCTTCGTGAACCTCTTTCTCAATTCCTGCACGTGGTGCAGATACGACAGTACCTTGTAATTCTTAGTAGCTCATTCTCCTTGTACTTGGTGTATTAGCAAATTTGAGTCACCAATTACTAGCAGCTCTTGAACATTCATGTCAATGTCCATATTGAGCCTTAGGATGCAGGCTTCATATTCTGCCATGTTGTTGGTGCAGGGGAGTTTGAGTTTAGCGGATACCGGATAATGTTGACTAGTTTCTGATACCAGGACGACTCCAATGCCGACTCCTTTGAAATTTGCTACTCCATCGAAGAACATTCTCCAACCATCATAGGATTCTACAATATTTTCTCCTATGAATGACACTTCCTCGTCGGGAAAATACGTGTTCAATGGTTCGTATTCTCCGTCCATGGGGTTCTCGGCAAGATGGTCTACCAATGCTTGTCCCTTGACTGCTTTCTGAGTCACATAAACAATGTCGAACTCACTTAACAGGATTTTCCATTTGGCCAGCTTGCCAGTGGGCATGGGTTTCTGAAAGATATATTTCAAGGGATCCATCCTTGATATGAGATATGTCGTGTAGGCACAGAAGTAATGCCTTAGCTTTTTTGCTACCCGGGTTAGAGCACAGCAGGTACGTTCCAATAGGGAATACTGTGCCTCGTGTGGAGTAAACTTCTTACTCAGATAATAAATAGCCTTCTCTTTTCTTCCTGTCTCGTCGTGCTTCCCCAGAACACAATCGAAAGCTCCATCTAGTACCGCGAGGTATAGTAGCAAAGGTCTACCTGGATCAGGTGGTACTAGGACTGACGGTGTTGACAAGTACTCCTTGATTCTGTCGAAGGCCCTTTGACAATCCTCTTTCCATTTGGTCACAACATCTTTCTTCAGCATCTTGAAGATTGTTTCACATATGACCGTGGATTGAGCTATGAACCGGCTGATGTAGTTAAGGCGGCCTTGGAAACTCATCACATCTTTCTTGTTCCTCGGCGGTGGTAACTCTTGGATGGCCTTGACCTTTGATGGATCCAATTCTATCCCTCGGTGGCTAACAATGAACCCGAGCAATTTCCCTGCAGGAACCCCGAATGCACACTTTGCGGGGTTTAGTTTCATATTGTATTTCCGCAACCTATTAAAGAACTTCCTCAGATCTGTTATGTGGTCGGTGGATTTCCTAGACTTGATAATGACGTCGTCCACATATACCTCGATCTCTTTATGTATCATATCGTGGAAGATAGTGGTCATAGCCCTCATATAGGTGGCCCCAACATTCTTCAGGCCGAATGGAATCATCTTGTAGCAATATACTCCCCACGGCATAATGAAAGCCGTTTTCTCAGCATCTTCCTCGTCTATCCATATCTGGTGGTAACCTACGAAACAATACGAACGAATGAAGTTCATGCTTGGCGCAATTGTCAATCAGGATATGTATGTTTGGAAGAGGGAAATCATCCTTCGGACTGGCAAGGTTGAGATCCCGGTAGTCGACACAAACCCTGACCTTTCCATCCTTATTAGGCACTAGAACGATGTTGGCTAAACATGTTGGATACTTAACTATCCTGAGAACTTTGGCATTGATCTGCTTGGTAACTTCCTCCTTGATTTTCAAACTCATATCAGGCTTGAATATTTTGAGCTTTTGCTGCCCCTCTTTGACAACGTTCTAGAGCTCGGTAAATGTTTGTTGTGATCATTGGGACAATGCTGAAAGTTTGCCCGTCAATTCCCTCCATCAAAGTCTTGGTTACCATAGCTAACCTAGTGTGGATCCTTTATTTCTTTGTTGGAAACACGATCAACCCCAGGAAGCAAGCAATAAAGACAAATACCCTACGGTGAATATGTCCCAAAGATGTAATAGCAAATTCGTCATGGTAGGTACTGTATGATTTGCTGTGGCCGTACCTTTCATATAAGTACTCAAAAGGGATATATGACTTCTTTAGACACTCTAACTCGGCATTCTTCTTCAGACCCATCATTTTCAAAAAGCCTTTGCCCGTGCGGTTTTCAGGCACCAATAATCCAGGGGTTTCTCAGACTAACCCTGTTAGTCCTCCAATTTTCTCTAGCAACGATGTCATCTCAATGTCCCCAAAACGAAAGACGGCTCTTTCGCTATCCCAGAATAAGGTAGCAGCCTCGATCAATATGTTGTTGGGTTGAATGTTTAGGAGAGACGGTAAGTTACCCAAGTATTTTTTGACAAGTTTCTTTTCACTAGAGTGAAGATCCTCCCACCAGTTCAAGAGCTTTAGGTGAATATTGCTAACCATGCCGAATTTAGGGACTTCGTGCCTCATATTTCTGCAAGACAAAAGATAGTTATGCCCTTGCCCCCACCAGACTCGACTATTTATACACTTATGATTAGCATACAAGAATTTAGTTCTCCAAATAAATGCACAAAACGTGATAATGTCCGTTGGGATTATGAAAACCCGGTGGACTTTGGACAAGGCTATATTAAAGGCTATTGTGCATACAACACATTAACCTAGCTAGGTTTGACCATGATGCATGTTCAGTTTAATAGAGTAAGGTTTCTATGGGGTATTAGATTGGTACCCTTGAGCGGACAACTCAAGGGGGAAGGCACGGAATCGTCGACTGCACCGTTGATCGACTAGTTTTACCGCAAATAAGCCTTTCCGAATTGAGGGGTGATATAAAATAGGAAGGGCGCAACCACTCATCAGGCGCTGCTATAGGATTTGTTTTGGCACGAGTTGAGTATGATGTTGAGCATGATTATGCAATAAATAGGCAGTAAAGGCATGTATTCATATATTTGCATGTTGTGAAAGCGGTAAATACAACAGTTATAATTGAAAGCAGTTACAAAGGGAAACAAAGAAACATGTTAGTTTGCTTTTGATAAAGGTCAAATACTTGAAAGAAATAAACAATTAATTGCACATTAGGGGAGAGGGAAAAGGTGCAAATTCACAAAGTAGTTTGAAATGGTAAAATCCTAGAAATCTCCAGCAGAGTCGCCATGTTGTTGCGCCCCCCTTTTTCGACTCCTCCTTTCGGATTAGTCAGGGTTCTTGACATTATTGGGACAACTCGCTTCCTTTTGGTAAAAGGGGTATGCAAGGAATTGGAGAGTCACCACCTAACGAGTTAAGGTGCGTTAGGGCACCTATTAAGGGTCATTTACAAACATAGACTTGAATAACCAGAGACAGGGTAAGGGCTTGAAATTACCCTAAGGGGAAGGTGTTAGGCACCCCTCAGAGTCCATAATTGTGGTTCCTGGCCAAACAACTTTGTGAATTTTAAGCAAGTAGAAGATAGGCAATTAAAGGTTAAACAAGTAAAGAATTTTGAAAGATTCACAGTCTAAGCACACATGCGTAACAAAGTTTTGAAAAGATTTAATGTCTAAGTACACAGAAGTTTTGAAAAGATTTAATGTCTAAGTACACAGGTGTAACAAAAGCTTTGGAAAGATTTAATGTATAAATAAAGTTTTTGAAAGAATTATAATCTAAACACATATATAAAGGATAGGGGAGGTCCTAGGTTATTTATCCTATAGGATCACATCAGTACAATACCCGGTAATCATTCCTCAGAGAGGGGCTACACATGGTATTAGCGCACCGGTCATCATATCCATATCTACCCTTCCCACCTCTTTGCGGTTATTAAGCGAGTGTTATTTAGCGACCTCTATGCATGTTGTTACCCGTCCCTTTTTAACGGCCCTCGAGGAATTTAGGACCTCTATCTATAGCTAGTTATAGATAGACCCTTAGGTTTAAAATAGAAAATACTAAGGCGGCAAGCAAAACACATAGAACTTCAGCAAATAAAGAGCAAGAAAGAGAAAATAAGAGGCTCAGTTTTACCTCCACAGATAATGCATGTAAACAGCACAACTCGAACACAAATAAGGGCAGTATTGTTAAGTAGGATCCTAAGACATGATATCTAAATGAGCATCAGAACACAAGAAAGATGTGGATTTATTTTTTGTAAACTCAGAAGCGGGCCCTAATAAGTTTGCCTACTGATTTTAAGACCTGTTAAGCATTAGGCAGCATACACAAGAGACAGATTTCCGGTTTTAACTTTAATCACCTAAGGCTTGCCTAGGCGTGGGACAATGTATAATAGTTACTAGAATTATTAAAGAAAATTGTTGTGATCGTGTTAAGCATTAGGCAGCATACACAAGAGACAGATTTCCGGTTTTAACTTTAATCACCTAAGGCTTGCCTAGGCGTGGGACAATGTATAATAGTTACTAGAATTATTAAAGAAAACTGTTGTGATCGTGTTACCTAAACATGATGTTCTAGGTGTTGCAAATATACAGGATTATTGCTAGTTGTTCAGAAATTGAGTAAAACTATTTTACGCCTTTTTTTTTTTGCATCAGTAGTTAAACTAAGTGTAATTGAGCGAGTGAGATCCTGGAACATGATATCTAATGCACAAAGGGATGCAGAATGATACATATGTAGAATCACTAAAGCAGCATTTCTAAATGCACACAAAATCACAACATCATGCATGGTTTCAGAATATGCAAAAGTGACAATATTATTTAGTGTAGTCATTAACCCTAGAGACAGGATTTCTAAGTGCATAGCATGGTTATGGAATTATGAGGCATGATTGCATGAAATAACAATTTATTAACATATTTATCCTAGCACATGATTTCTAAGCGATATAATCATAGTGCCAAAGTAAGATGATGAAATAGTATTCATAGAGCTTAAGGAGCATGATATCTAATGCATGATATGATATGCACATATTGGTCCTAAACATGAGTTCTATTGCGCAAATAGGGAATGTAAACCTAAAAGCATGGTTTCTACCCTTTGGCATGCATAGTTACCCTTCCCTTTTCACTATCCATCCCCAATGTTGTTTACAATAAATTATTACAGACTATTGCATGAATTACATAAGTGAATAAGAAGAAAAATAAGAAATTACACTATAGGGAGCCTACCAATAGGCCCAGATCTCCATAATTCTCAATGTCAAACGGTGTTTCACAGCCTTTCACATAATCCGGGTGTGTCAGAGTTTCCTAAGGACCTCAAGGGATCCCGGGCAGTGCTCACACCCATATTTTCATAACCACAATTGAGTAAGTGCAGTGTGGAAGGGCCAGCTCTAATGCATCAGAGTTCAGAGGGATCTCATAAGGATCCCAAAGCAGTCACACATTAGAGGGGCAGAACTTAGATGTCTAAGAGTAGAGTGAGAGTGCTTGACATAGTTTTGAAAAGATTGACTAGGAAAACAGTTTTTGAAATAAGACTTGTTTGAAATAAGTTTTGCAGAACACTAGAAGAGTTTACTCAGTGAAAACAGTTTGAAAAAGGGTAGGGCAATCAGAACAAACAACATACCAATCTCAGGATCAAAACAACACACATAGAACACGGAACTTAAGACAAGTTCAGCATCCACAGACAGGTTAATGAGGGGTTGGGGACAAGTATAGAGCATTTAAGGGCAAGCACACAGTAGGCAGAGTCACACATAGATTCAGAATCAAAGAGATCCTAAGAGGGTTTCAGGTACAACATGTATTTCAGGACTACAAAGAAACTAAGTAGCATATAGTACAGATTGTTATGTGCCAGGAATCAAAGAAAACATAAGTGAAGCAGAATCACATTGAGGCATGCAAAAAGGGGGATAATACTTCATAAGCATGTTGAGTCTAAGGAAGGGGATACATTGAGAATCATGCTAATAAAGCAGTAAAGTAGATTATGCTAATTGCATGTTGAACAGCAGAACCATAAGTAAAAACATATTAGGAACAAGATGAATTGAAGTGCAAAAAGAAACATATTATTTTTGAAACTTAAACTGAGATTAGAACATACCAGTATAGGAGATAGCAAACACAGAATGAAGAGTAAAAGAGTAGGATAATCAGCCTTGGCTTGCAGCCGGCTGATAATAGCAAGTAACCAGAAGGAGAGCAGAAGAGAGTATTTGTGTGTAAGAGAGAGTTTTGAACAATGTCTGTTTGTGCTAATGAAAGAGTAAGGTATATATAGTTTTGAAATAGGCAGAGAATAAGGTAACAAAATAGTAGTTCAGCATAAATTATATAAGTAAATATCAATTAGAATCAAATTAATGTAAGTACTCCATTTAATTAAGGAGTCATTGCTCAAACGGTAATAAGCAGGCTAAAAATAATGAAAGGAATCATGTAAAGCATAAAAGCAGTAGCCTAAGTATAGTATAGGTATATGGTATGTAAATAAGGCCAAGTTAAGAATTCTATTTAAGGAAAATATATGTGAATTAATTTGACAGCAAAATCATTCACAGAAATAAGGCAAGAAATAATTTATATTCTAGAAATCAGTAAGGAAACCCTCGAGTGAGGTTCTAATTACAGGAAATCAAAGAAAAATATCACACATTAGCGGGATAGGCATAATACAAACAAAGAGAAACAGGAAATCAGAAATACTCAAGAACATTATGCAAAAATCAGTGAAGTACCAATCATAGAGATTTAGGGATTCACAAATAGAAAGGATATCACTAATTCATCACAACATTATGAGAATCAATATGTGATAGACAAAAAATCATAACCATAATAAGGCCAGTAAGGTGAAATCATATAAAAGTTAGGGATTCGTATAGAACATAGTACAAATCGATAGAGTAGGCATGATGTAGGCAAAAGAGGGGAAGAGTCAAAAACCCTAATAGGCAAAAATAGGGTAAAATTACAAGCAACTTAGGATGCTCATGAAAATCAGGCACGTATACAGATTGAACAAACGTATTATCAAAGACACGCTTAGAATCTAGGATTAAAACCGAGAACTTAGGGTTTTAGCAAAATAAATCAGACCAAAAGGGAAAAAGCTTAAATAATGCTTAAACATTATGAAAATCATAAGATAATGCTAAAAGTTGTAAAGAAAAATTGTTTTAAAAAGGGGTTTAAGAACCCTAGTTTGAAGACGAAGGATCGTTTTAGGGAAAACGGAAAATCTTTAACGAAAACATCAAAATAACTCATAACATGTACAGATCTATTACGGATCTAAGAAAATCGAGATTTTAGTAGTTAGGGTTTCAAAGAGAGAACCAAAGAGAAGGATAAGCAACTCAAAAATCACCGGTTAACCGGAAATGGTAAGACCTTACTCGGACGGCCATGGATGACCGGAGAATGGAATGAGAGATCATGGGAGGTGAGTGGACTGCCGTCTGGTTCCTTTGAGGACCTCAAAGAAGTAATACCCGTCGTAGGAGAGAGCCATGAGGCTGGGATAGTGGTGAAACCACCATGGTTTACGGCAAGGCGACGGTCGGTGAGGGGGGAGCTAGGTTTAGCAGGGAGCGTTTTGAGAGAGATGTAACGGCAGAGTGAGGGAGTGAATGAGAGGGGAAGGGGGGGGGGGNAGGGGGGGGGGGTAGTCTTAGGGTTTATTTTAGGAAGGGGTAATCTGGACCGTTGATCAATTTTGATCAACAGTCAGGATTAAGTCAGGATTGGGCCGGATAGGATTTAGGTTTGGGCTTGGGTCGTATTAGGTTATTTGAATTGGGGTTAGGAATTAGATTAATTTAGGCTAAAATCAAAATAAAGGTGGCAAGTTGTTAAAACCCCAATTAAACTAACTAAAAATAATTTATAAAATAGCTGATAATTGTAAAAAATGAAATTCATGCTTAGAAAATAAATTAAAATGATTACTTAGTATTTGAAAAATACAAATGACTAATTTCTGGATAAAAATAGTATAAATCATATGATTGGGCTATAATTGCAAAGTTATTGCAATTATAGCCAAAAGGTGCCAGTTTGGTTGATTATGCAATAATTTGATCTTAGTAGGACCATAAATAATAAATTAAATCAAGGAATGCTTTTGAAATCATTTGTAATGCAATTTTGTAGTGAATTTTTGGGAATAAAATGCCGGATAAATTAAAATAAATAAATAAAAAATATAGGAAAATTATGAAAAAATATCAATTGCTATTAATGCATGATTTTGAAAGTATATATGCAATTTAAAAATATTTTGAGGAAAAATTGGGTATCAACAGTTGTGGGAACATTCTTTGCATGAGGAGGAAGAAGAAGAATCGCCAGAGGGATCGGGTCACTTCCCTTGCTGGGCCTAGAAGGTATGTTAGACATATTTTCAACAAAAAATAGGAAGATATCAAACAATAGAGAATTAAAAACGATAAGAATTGTTGGAGCAGAAGGAAAAGATGCACAACAATGGAAGAAGAAGATACACAGTTTTGGTGCAAGAATTTCGTAAAGGTTAATTATACGCTCACACCCTTATTTATAGGAATTCAAGCATCATAACCAAGAAATTGATTCATCATTACCCGGAACCGTAATCGAAGCGATAGATTCAATCAAAAGACGCATTGAAACGAAGCAACACATCGGGAAAATGCATCATAATGATGCATGACGTCATGACGTCACCTTAGTTCATGGACAACACAACTCCAGAGTTTGCGGCTCACAAAGGGACACGTTGCCAGCTCGCCCCAATCATCACAACCTGGTCAGCTTGTTCAATCGTTTCGACCCAATAAACGGAATCCACTATATCAATCCCGTCTAAGCCCGGCCTTAATAAGTGGAGGGACGAACTGTATGGTCAAAATCTACTCTAGAATATTTAAGATAAGATAACACTAAAGAAAGAGTCTCTGAGCCGTCGTTAGTCGAGGTACACCAGGAAGCAGGAGACCCATGGTCGAGATGTCAATAGTGGTCGAGGTCGAACACCGTTGATGAAGTTGTAACGACTAGTTTTCAAAATAGGATATTAAAGAGAATATTCTGGTGGATATTCTCTGCACTTGTACTATTAGAGTTTACTAGGAAAATATCTCATATAAATAATAAAAGAGACAATGATACAGGTCATGTGACGTTCATTTTGAAAAGAACGGACTTTTGACAAAAAAATCTCTCTTCTCTCTCTTACTAAGATACAAACACTACCTTTTCATCAAGATATTCTCGTCCATATTGTTCCATACTTTTCCATCAGATCCGAGAATAATTCAAACATTGTAGGATTTGTCTGTCACCCATCATTGTCAGAAGGAACAAAGTGAATCACTCATCCTATTTACTTAAATAACATTTGTTGTTATTCATTGATATTACATGCTGTAATTGTTCATACTTTTTGAAATAGTTATTGCATATTGTCATTCTTCTACTAAATCTATTTGATGTTAATCACGTTTTCGGAACTCGCATTTAAAAATACTATTATCAATTAGGTTTAACTCATTATCACATAAATTATTTTAAGCAAAAATTATATTTTTGGGTCAAACAAAAAAGTTAAGTTGATTTGACTTAAACTTGTTTTACTACATGATTGTACATTGAATGACACCTATGTATCGTAAGCTGGGAGCACGTTGGGGATGCGAGAGACATATTGCATTTTCATCCTTATCTTATTTACTGACAGTTCTCGGTACCAAAGCTAGTATTCTCTTTTATTTAATTAGGTGAGAAGTTCAAAATTTAAAATATAAAAATTTATAATTTAAATAAGTTATAAATATTTGTGTGTGTTATAAATCATCTAATTAAAAATAAATGTAAATTTAAAATTAAATTATTTTAAATAACAAATAAAAAATTCTTCTAAGATAAACTAAAATAAAAATATGATACATAAATTAGGATAAAGAGAAAATAATTTTATATTTATACAGAATGATTGCGAATGCTCTGCGGAGAACAATGATATTACCGCCTCATTTTTTAATTCCACATAGATAGTACGAACTTTCATGTAATAGTCAGCTTTCTCCATTCCTCTTCTTGCTTGTAACTAAACTACTTAAGTTACAAATCTCTAGTTAAATAATCAAATATTCAAATCATCCCAACAACAACAACAGTCCAACAAAATCTTACTGATAAGAAATTTAAAAAAGGTAGTATGTATACAAACCTTACTCCTATCCCGATAGAGTAGATAAGTTGTCTTCGATTAGACCCTCAGTTAAAGAAAATGAAAAAGACAAAAAGAGACAATATATAAGTATATCAACAAAAATCACAAATAATAACAGCATTATAGGAACCAGTAAATAGTTGAAACACAAGAACAATAACAAGTAAATAAGGTCAATGCTATGAAAAATAGAAGAATAGTGTGAACATAAAATTAACCACTAGCAGCCTAAGACAAACCCTATCAGACTAACCTCATACTCGGAACGAAGTAGAAAAATGTTCAACTACCTCCTAACCTACAAACCTAATGTTCGACCTCCACATCTTCCTATCAAGGGTCATGTCCTCGAAAATCTGAAGTCACGTCATGTCCTGGCTGATCACATCTCCCAATACTTCTTAGGTCACCCTCTACCTCTTCTCGTACCGACAAAGCCAACCGCTCACACCTTCTTACTGGGGCATCAGGACTTCTCCTCCGCACAAGCCCGAACCATCTGAGCGTCACTTCCCGCATCTTATCATCTAAAGGAGTCACATCCACCTTCTCCCGAATATCTTCATTCCTAATCTTATCCATCCTAGTGTTCCCGCACATCCACCTCAAATCCTCTTTTCTGCTACTTTCATCTTCAATACACGTGAGTTCTTAATTGCCCAACACTCTACCCCATATAACATGGTCGGTCTAACAATCACTCTATAAAACTTACCTTTGAGTATCAACGTCACTTTCTTCTCACACAGAACTCCAGATGCTAACCTCTATTTCATCCAACCCACTCTTATACGGTGAGTGACGTCCTCGTTGATCTTCCCGTCCTCCTGGATAATTGACCCAAGGTACTTAAAACTGCCTCACGTCCATGCACACTTCCCTCGACTCGGCGTTGAACTTGCACTCAAGGTATTCTGTCTTAGTCCTACTCAACTTGAAAACCTTAGGCCCAAGGACCTGTGTCCAAACTTCCACCCTCTCGTTAACACCGCATCGTGTCTCATCAATCAGAACTGAAGTGGGTATTTATGACATATTAGTTTAAAATCGACACCATCTTCAACATATTACCAGGGTGTTAAAATTTGATAAATATAAAAGGTGCTTATATAAGTTAAAATGAGACATAAATTAAAACTTGGTCTGATAATATTTATAGGTTGGTAAACCAAAGTTGGTAAATAATCACCACCTAACTCCTAAATTTTCAGTTATAACTTATAATCACTTTTAATTTGACATAATTTTTTTTACTATAGTATATCCTTCAATGTTTCATTGTAATTCTCGAAATATACTTTCTCCGACAACAAAGGATCTAACTCCTTCTCCATCTCAACATAAGCTTTCTAAATTCCTCCCCAAAATTTCAACCTCAAATGTAAACGTCGAATCGAGTGGCGATAGTAGAATTCCATAAGCAATCCGCTATATACATAAGCACTCATAAGTCATAAGCAAATAGCGGTGTGATAATTGGAATTAAACCCAAGATCTCCGGAATATTACTCTATACTTTGACCATTCAGTGATCCCAACTAGGCCGTTCAAAACCGAACCGAATTCGTTAACCAAATCGAATCGATAATTTATTGACTTATTGAAATCGGATTATTGGGATAGTGGACGGTGAACGACTTGAGATTTTATAATTAACGGCTTAACAGTTTGGGGGCGAATTACTCAATTTTCTTATCGGATAAATCGTTTACCCGTTAAGAATTTTTATATTTATACTTTCCTATGGATCTTGAAGTAGCAAGAACTCCTGAGACTCGATGTCCATTCCAATTTATAACTTTCCTACCCGAATTTTCAATTCTATCCAGCTCATCAGGTTTGTTAGGATGCGTACAAGAAGTCAGTCAATAAAATCACCCATAAAAAAGAATCCATTTCAATATTATACCAAAATGTTTATTTAGTTTAGCCGATAAACCGCCGAATAACCGCCTGATAATCGTTAATCCGATACCAATCCGCCAGTTGTCTTATTGATTGGATGGCTAGCGGATTTCTACATTTATACTTAACCAATAAGCTGAACCATTAAGTGTAATTATCCGCCTGATTCGCCCGGTAAGCACCCCTAATCCCAATAGAGACTAGCTCTTCTCTCTTACGTACAATATAATCACTCTTGAGGTGAGGATTTATCGAAAATAACCTCTTCACTTTTGCAAGGTAAGAGTTATACACTACCTTCCTCAGAATCCACTTGTGGAACACTGAGTTTATTGTCGTTAACGTACAATTAAGGGTGTTTAACAAGTGGGTCGGGCCGGTCTGGGTTGGGAAAAAATGAAACCGAGCGGTTTCCAATCCGGGCCGGTTACGGGTTAGTATTTACCGGACTTTACGAGTCCGGGTCCATCCCGATAAAAATTGAACTGACAGGGTTAGGAGTCCAAGGGGTCGGGCCGAGCCGGGTTAGTGTTAATTTTTTTTTTTTTTGTATTTTGTATATATCGTAAAAATATAAATAAAAAAATAATCTTATAAAAATAGTGTTTGAATAAAGGATGCAAAGACTTTAAAATTCTTATATTTGAATATTTCATTAAGAATTTAAGATAATAGAATACAATGAAGATGGGAAAAAACTGCACTTATAATTCGCAAGTTCAAACTTGCAAATTAAAGTTTACATTTAATACTTCAAATTAATCTAACAAACTAAAACATTAAGCATAATACTTCTAATAATATTAAAATAACACAAATTGTCTCAAATCAACTTAAAATCTTAAATACGAATTTCTGGAGAACGCTCAAGACAACACTTCATATGCCTCCTTAAACAGTCTGTGCCCACCCACTTTGAACGAAGATTTAAGACTCAACCACAGTTCTTGCACTTTACTTTGTAAACTTCTTCATTTTCTTCTACCACCTCAAAGTGTTCCCAAAACATATGAGCGCACTCTAGAATCACGGGGCATGATTTAACTATTGAGAATTTGAGTATGAGAAATGAGAGATCAGTGAAGAAATGAAGAAGAAGGAGGGTGGAGGGGGTGTATTTATATCAAAGGCTAAATTAGTAATTACAAAAGTATAATTTTTTTTTTAAAATGCCCAAAAATGGCTATTTGTGCAATCCAGCCGTTGGGCAACGGTCTAAAACCTCAAAAAAAAAATTGAAATCTAACCGTTAAACCGGGTCGGGCCGGTTCTACAGGAATTTTTTTTGATCGGGTTTGACTGGTCCGGTTAACCGGAATTTATGTGAACGGACCAACCCCTAACCTCAGTAACCTAGCCCACCCGACCCCTTAAGTAGTAGAAATGGCATAGGGTAGCCACTATTTAAGTGGTATTTATTTTTTATCCAGCAATTTTAATGTTGAGCAAAAATAGCCATTACTTTATTAAAATTAATATGAGAAGACATTTTTACCCTTTCTTCCATTACATTTTTACTTCAAATCCGGGTATACCAATAATGGAGATACGTCTAGCTAGTGTTTAATTTCTTTCCTCCATACTCACCAGTTATGCATATTGGAATAATGCTCCAGACGTGATCTACTGTTTTTAATTTTGCCATTACTCTCTTTTAGAGAGAAATATGTTAAATTTCTATTTGGGTTCCAAATTAAGAAATCGGGTTCTTGGGTTAATGTAACAGAAAGATATTATCGGGTTACACAAAATGCATAGCAGAAGACATAAAAGAGTCATGGTTTTGGTAGGTAGTTTGTGAAACTCTTGAATAAGCACTATGATTGTTCAAAGATTAACGTGCTAGTTTTGTTACTAATTAAAAGTTAAGGATAATAGGTCCTTAACTTTGAACTCCAAGTTCAAAAGTTAATGACACTTGTCCTTAACTTTGAGTTACAAGTTAAAAAGTTAAGGACACTTGGTCCTTAACTTTGAGTTCCAAGTTCAAAAGTTAAGGACACTTGGTCCTTAACTTTGAGTTCCAAGTTCAAAAGTTAAGGACAGTTGGTCCTGAACTTTGACTTAAAAGTTCAAAAGTTAATGACACTTGGTCCTTAACTTTGAATTCCAAGTTCAAAAGTTAAGGACACTTGGTCCTGAACTTAGACTTACAAGTTCAAAAGTTACTTACAAGCTCAAAAGTTAAGGACACTTGGTCCTGAACTTAGACTTACAAGTTCAAAAGTTACTTACAAGCTCAAAAGTTAAGGACACTTGGTCGTGAACTTAGACTAACTAGTTCAAAAGTTAAGGACAATCAGTCCTTAACTTACAGTTACAAGATCAAAAGTTAAGGACAATAGGGCCTTAACTTTGACTTACAAGTTCAAAAGTTAAGGACGCTTGGTCCTGAAGTTTGAGTTCCAAGTTCAAAAGTTAAGGACATGTAGTCCTGAAGTCTTGAACTTAGAGTTCCAAGTTCAAAAGTTAAGGACATGTAGTCTTGAAGTTTAGTTTAAAAGTTAAGGACATGAGCATAAGGGTATTTTCGTCTAGGAAGTTAAAGTTTATTAAAGCAGTGACTAAATACTAAAGACATTTTAAATAGTGGCTTAAAAGTAAATACATATATTATTAGTGACTAACCGTGCATTCCCCCTTAAGTACCGGTCCGGGCCGATCCGGAAACAGGTCAACCCGGCCCGTTCGACACCCTTACTTACAATATAGGCGCATCCACACATTCGTGATCAATTATAAGTATGTCCTATTATAATATTGTGCATATCCTTTTAATAAATAAATACTATTTGGGCATAGCTGCTATTTTCATAGAGTTGGAACAAATCTAAGGCTGAATATTTTGTAAACCCAACGAGACTGATTCGAGTTCGACTGCATGAAATGCTGTATATATATTCTATTGAACCAATATGCTGACAAGGGTTTAAAAGGATTCAAGAAAAAAAAAGAAGTGCCATTTTTAGTTTAAAGTAATGAAATGAATCAAATCTGAAACCTCTCAATTGCGTTATCTTTATTTATTTAATTTTTTTAAATTCAAGTGGCTCAAAAGTTCTATCTAAGCGATGACGTAAAATCGGTACCCAACTTTTTTATTCAATATCACTTTGCCTCATAAATATTACTACTAGTTTACACCTGCACGTTTTCGAGCAATTCTACAGAAGATACTTTGGTACTTTACACTGTGACCACAATAATTTTTAATAATAAAAATCCAGAAAGTCAAGGTATATAGTATATATAAATGAATACTTCGTCATCTTGAAAATCAAAGGTCCTTGTTCAATGCTCACAGTACTTAACCTGTTGATGTTAGGGCTGTTCATTTGGATCGGCTATCCGAAATCCGAACCGATTCATTCAATTTCAGATTTCGGATTGGACCGGATTTCGGATTATGTTTATAAAAATATCGGATTTCGGATCGGATTCGGATTGGTATATTTTAATCCGATCCGATCCGAAATCCGAAATTATTAGGCAATGTATAAATACTACACTTTAATTTCGGATAGTCAATACTTTCTTTACATCTTCCTCCAAGTTATTACCTTTACAATTGCTAGAGTTAGCTATATTGGCACCATAGTACTCTCATAATTGTATAAACATGAATTTTTCTTAATGCATTGCCTCTTTTACAAAGAAAATATACATATTAGTTTGCAACATTGAGGCATTTACGATCCGAAATCCGATCCGATCCAAACTTTAAAATCCGAATCCGATCCGATATAATTCGGATCGGATTCGGATTGCATTTTCTAGAATCCGAAATCCGAATCCGAAATATGCTAAATCCGATCCGATCCGATCCGTGCACAACCCTAGTTGATGTTATAAAAAAGAAATTGTTCCTTATGTCTCAATTTATTAATTTTAATCAGTTTTGAAAAACTATACGTAAATATTATTCATTTATTTTATGCTACATATTTTTAATTTTTAAAAATTATGTGCCCAATCAAATATCACTATATAAATTGGCAACACTTTTTATGGAATTTTTGTCTATAGGAAGATGACTTTTCAATAGCAACAAAACTCTTCTCATTTTTAATGACATAATTTATACTATATAAATTATTACCATAACTTATTTTAAATTATAAATTTAAGTATTTTTTTAAATCCCATGCTCCTTTTTTTTTTTTCTTTCTTTTTTTGGAAATTTGGTCCACAGGGAGATGAGCTACATTACTATTTGAACTCACGGCTAACTGAAAGAGAGCTTTGAGGATATAAATGTGCCACGTATATGAGATGTAATAAAAGCTAAAATCAGTGGATTGTAGATAATGAGTGGACCCCTTGACGAATATATAAAAATCAATTGACATCGTTAAATTAATGTCCTCTACAGTAGCACTGTGTTTTTTTTCCTAATATAATAAACCCCTTTTTCTTTATTTTTATCCTTTTTCCATATATGGAAAATATTCATACATCCTGTCAGAAAAAGGAAAAGATTTTCACCTAATTTTGTAGGCTGTAGTACACTAGTACATAATAATAATAATAAAAATAAAAAATTAAAATATTTTGTATTCCTTCCGTTTCAATTTACGGGAGAGACTATTTTTTTTGATCAGTTCCAAAAAAAATAATTTTTTTAAATTTAAAAATAATTTTGATTAAAGTTATAATTTTATTTTTAGTAGCTTTTACAATACAAATATTCTAGCTCTTTTTTAATTTATTTAATTTATAAATTCGAAAAGTATTTTTTTTTCCTAAATTTCGTGCCTAGTCAAATGTTAGCACTATTTTCTAAAACTACAGTATCTGTTGTGTGGTTCTTGTTTTTTTGTTTGCTTTGAGCTGATATAATAGTAGTACAAACTCAGCTTCTTTCTGCTGATATTATTTTTGGCGGTGCTGTTACTCCTTCCTCATATATCTATTGTTTCTTTGTTATTTTCTGGTTTTCTAAGGAAAGATAACTGATTGTGTGGGGTTGATGATTTGTGTTGTAAAAATGAGTTCTGGATTCAACATGGCTATGTTGAAAGTAAAAGGATGTGTGGTAGGAGTCAGAATTTGACAGTTTCTTGATTTTTGTGTCTTTGTGTATTGAGCTACATGCAATTATACGTGGATAAAAAATGGAGGGTTCATCTCAGTCTGGTAGGGAGAGGTCTGAAAATTCAAGGGGTTTGAATTCTTCAGGTGTTGTGGATAGGAATTCAAGATTTTGTTATGATTCAAAGGGGTGGGAAAGAATTGAGTCATCTGATGTAAATTGCCTTAAAGATCAACAAGGCAGAAGAACAATAGGTAGTAGTAAAGATGTTAGTTTGAGACATTGGTTGGATAATCCAGAGAGAAATGTTGATGGTCTTGAATGTTTGCACATATTTACTCAAATTGTAGAGATTGTAAACTTGGCACATACTCAGGGGATAGTTGTTCATAATGTTAGACCATCATGCTTTGTTATGTCTTCTTTCAACCGTGTTGCTTTTATTGAATCTGCATCCTGCTCTGATTCGGGGTCCGATTCGTGTGAAGATGGGCTAAACAGTTCATCTTCACCTTTGCCTATTGAATCAGGCATAGTATCTGATAGCAGTTGTTTACAGTCAAGTTCAGGTCATATGGTGCAGACATTGGAACCTAATAACAACAGACAAATTGAAGAAAAGAAGCATACTTTTCCAATGAAACAGATATTGCACTTGGAAACTAATTGGTATAATAGTCCAGAAGAGGTTGATGGAGCTCCAAGCACTTGTGCTTCGGACATTTATCGACTCGGAGTCCTTCTCTTTGAGGTTAGTACTTAGTGGCATTTAGCAAAAATTGTGTTGTTTAGTTAAATTTTAGTGTCCTCTATGTATCTTATTGATGCTTATAATTTGTGAGCAGCTATTTTGTACCTTCAACTCATCAGATGAGAAAATTGCAACTATGTCATGTTTAAGACATCGTGTCCTACCCCCACAATTGTTGTTGAAATGGCCTAAAGAAGCTTCATTTTGCTTATGGTTATTACATCCGGAACCAAGTAGTCGGCCAAAAATGGGGTGAGCATTCTTTTTTCACTCCCACTTGGTTTATTCTTCTTGCCTCGGAAAGTTTCCCTTAACGCATTCTATTCTCGATTTGTTTTGCAACCTAATCAGTTTGTAGTCTTCTAATAATTACTTCTGATTTATAACCTATGTTGCTCCGACATGGCAGTTTAGGTGCCGCACCCGTGTTGGCACGACACTAGTATGGGTGTCGGTATGGGATCCGTACCGGATCTGGTCAAACAATTTTGGGTTCTTTGACCACGACGGACAGAAAAATTCGAGATGGAATACAATTTGATTACCGAAATCAGAACTAAAACTAGGGTAAATTTGAAGAGAATAGCATATCTTATCTAGGAAATCAATCTTTTACTTATCTGCAACTTGAGAATAAAAAGGAAATCCACACCTTACAAGCTATATGTAAGTATTTCACAAAATTTCTCATAAATTAGAGAGATTTTTATTTTTTTAAATTATTTTTAGCCGGATCCGCACACCTGTATCCGTACTAGGATCCGTATCCCCGAATCTTAAAATTTACATCTTGAAAGATCCGACCTCTAGATCCGCACCCGTGTCAGACGCCCACACCCGTGTCCGAGCAACTTAGTTTATAACATCTTCCTTGAGAGCCTTGATTCTAGTCTTTTTGCTATCAAACTAGAAAAACTATTACATGTCTTGCAACAGCAGAATCCCTTCTTTTCTTTTTTTTCATTAAGAAAATTGGTCGACGCAAGGGCTTTACGTCTTGGGAGTACGATCATATACATTGTGAGAAAGTAAACTAATTACACCCACCAAGGGTGCCTATAGTCGAAGATATGACAGCACTAGATTTCACGCATAATTAGCTATTATGGACAGCTTGATTCTGCATCTTGCAATCTCTTCTTAAGGCCTTGTCTCAGTGACAATATGCAAAATTATTGCTGATTTGCGGTTCAATGTCTATCACATTATTGATTATTGATAAGGATGTGTGTTGTTTCATCCAAAGTAGAAAGAAGGGTAAGGGAAAAGAATTCTAAAGACTTGTTGATAGTAAAAGAAAAAAGATTATAATGACACAATAGATGTATCTACTAATGAGTACTATCTGAATATTGTGAGTCCCTTTCTGATGGTGAAATGCATTTCGGACGTCTCATCACTCTCTTGAATTTTCTACTATCTCTGCTTCTTTCAGCGAATTTTCATTGAAATGGATATTATGCAATTGATCATCTTAATCCGTAGTGATTTTAACACCAATATCCTTGATTCTTTCCCAGTCACTCCTCATTTGTTCTTTTCAATTGATGACAGTGAGTTGCTAGAAAGTGAATTCCTTAGAACTCCAAGACATGACTTAGAAGAACGTGAAGCAGCAATAGAGCTTAGAGAAAAAATAGAGGAGCAGGAATTATTGCTGGAGTTCCTTTTGCTAATCCAACAGCGAAAGCAGGAAGCTGTGGAAAATTTGCAAGAAATTGTTTCTTTTGTATCGTCTGATATAGAAGAGGCGTCTAAGATGCAGACAACCCTTAAGATAAAAGGAGGCTCAAGCTTAGAACCAGCTAAGCGCTTAATTTCGCGGAGGACAGATATTACTGAAGATGATGATTCCGGGAGCTCTGGATCTAGAAAGAGATTTAGGCTTGGCACAGGAGAGGAATCTGATGGTCATCAAGATGAAAGCCAGAAACCCGAAAGGCAAATTGAATATAAAGGCAGCATTTTAGCAAAAAGTTCCCGGTTGATGAAGAACTTCAGAAAATTGGAGACAGCTTATTTCATGACAAGACGCAGGGTTGTTAAAACAATGGACAAGCCTACGAGTAGACGTTGTCAAACAAGTACGGAATGTAGAAGTTCCGGTACAGCTACTGAAAGGAGTTCTCTGAGTAATTTGTCATCAAAAAGAGGGTGCAAGGAGGATGGACAGATTGGATTTATCAATTCGTACTTAGAGGGTCTGTGCAAGTATTTTTCTTTTAGCAAGTTAGAAGTGAAGGCAGATTTAAGGCAAGGGGATCTTCTAAACTCATCCAATCTTGTATGTTCTCTCGGTTTTGATCGTGATGGTGAATTTTTTGCAACTGCTGGCGTAAATAAGAAGATCAAAGTTTTTGAATATAACTCAATTCTAAATGCGGATCGTGATATACACTATCCAGTCGTTGAAATGGCTAATAGATCAAAGTTAAGCAGTATATGTTGGAATGGCTATATCAAGAGCCAGCTCGCCTCAAGTAACTTTGAAGGTGTGGTGCAGGTAAGTCAAATTCATGACCATCATATATTGTTATATTTAACAGAATCAAAATGAAGTTGTAAATATGATACAGGTATGGGATGTCACGAGAAGTCAGCTTTTCATGGAGATGAGAGAGCATGAGAAACGCGTCTGGTCTGTTGACTTTTCCGTAGCAGATCCAACCGTGTTGGCGAGCGGGAGCGATGATGGTTCTGTTAAGCTTTGGAATATCAATCAGGCAATTCTACTTTTGCACTTGGTGGATGTCAGCTTTAAAACTAAATGTACTACAGTCATCTAATTATTATTGTTGTATAGATAGAAAGTGGATGTGTAATAAGTTGGTTTTTCTTACCTGGTTTGCTGCAGGGAGTAAGTATTGGAACCATAAAAACAAAAGCCAACGTCTGCTGTGTTCAGTTCCCTGTTGATTCTGGTCGGGCCCTTGCTTTTGGTTCAGCAGATCATAAGATATATTACTATGATCTACGAAACTCAAAATTGCCGCTATGCACATTAGTTGGGCACAACAAGACAGTGAGCTATGTCAAGTTCATAGATTCAACAACACTTGTGTCTGCATCTACGGATAATACGATAAAGCTCTGGGATCTGTCATCGTGCACGTCTCGTGTTCTTGATTCTCCTCTTCAGTCATATACCGGTCATATGAATGTAAAGGTATTGTACTTTGATCCTATCACCTGAATAAAGATCTTGTTTCATGACCTCATTGAACAATATTTTGTCTTTTAACATTCTCAGGGGTATAGTTAGAGAAATCTAAGTTTTCCATACAATTAAGTTAAATCCAATCTTGTTTACATCCTTCACGAGTTCAATTTTCTCATAAAATTTTCCTTCTTTTTTGTCTTTAAAGAAAAAGAAGGTGAGGTACTCCCCTGATATCTAAAAAGGTTATATCTTTCTGCAGGTTTCTCTGCAATTGTGAATTCTATTCACCTGATATGTGAGCTCAAAATTTGAGTGCAGATGAATTTGCCAATTTCCCAACCATGCCCCACTCACAAGTTTCTAGTATAGGATCAATAGGAGTATTTGGGCTGTTTCGTAGTTATTTAGCGTATTCTTTTTTTTGTGCTAAAGATAGGATATTTGTTTGTTAGTAGTACAAGCTCAAAATATTGTGAATCACAAATTCTTGGTGGAAAACTTTAAGAAGTTTGAAAAAATCATAATCAAATTTTGAACTGTTTGATCCTCTGCATATCATCTACTCTTAGTATACTGCTAGCATTCGCCTAATCTTCCCCATGCTAGAAGTCTAGCACCAAATGAGTCTGAACCCTTCCCTCTCCCAAACATAACCACAATCCTCCTTACGACTGCAAATGCAGTTTTGATTCTCCCTTAGATACCACAAGCAAAGTTGGGTTGACCAACAGCTTGATTTGTTTACAGCCCTTGGTAGAATCTACCTATGCGCCCAATTGCAACGAATCTACCTGTGAGGACCTTCCTATTACAGTTTTATGACAGAAGATGAGTTAGAAACGGAGAGTTGAATAGCTTGTCTTGGTGGGATAAAGAAATGGAGGGAGAGAGGGTGACAAAAGAAAGTGGGGCAATAGGGCCTAAACCAGAAAAGTAGATGAAGAGAAAGAGGAGTACAAAGGAAGGGATAAAATGTGTGTATAACATTAGCTTAATGAATTTCTTGTTCGAGCTTGTCTAAAATAGCTAGACAATCAGAGTTCGAGCCAAGCCTGTGAGGCATGTCAAGCATTCTTATGTCATATTGTACCCGCTTTATACACCATGGGTTTATTGCACTTATTCAAATGGTAGAGTACTGACATGAAACTTGTATTGATTTCCTAATGTAAGCTTATGCATCTACATAAAAAGGCGTGTATGTGCTCAAGGGTAAATGATTTTCTATATCATCAACACGACCTCCGATTTCTTCTTTTTAAGATGTGATTGTTAGTAACCAAATCATGTCTCTAGTTTCTTCTTATAAGTTACTCCTGACTTGTACTTTGTATCTTCCCTTCCATGGTAACATAATTGTGCTTGAACGTACTTTGCTACTGATGAAAGCATTTCTTTGTTTCAGAACTTCGTTGGCCTATCTGTAGCTGATGGTTACATAGCAACTGGCTCAGAGACAAATGAGGTATCATTTATTATCACAAAGTTGAATCTTTTCTTGCGTACTTGATTGCATTATAAATGAGTTTTGAGCAACACTTAGATTGTAACAGAAAATGTTTGTTCACATCTTATATATAAGGATAACTTGTTTGACTAAAACTGGATCTTTGAGCATCATATCTAAGGCAGATGCATGAGGCTGCAGTTTGTGTTCAAGTTCGAGTTACTTTTAAACATAGTGGTGAAGTTGCTGAATGCAGTCCATAAATAAATTAAATAAATGACACAGTAGTGATAGTGTATTTCAGCGTAAAACACTTGCTTTCAGTACATTTATAACATACCATCTTGATTCGCAATGACCATTTCCCTGTTACATATGCACTAAATTTAATCAGCCAACTGACTATGCCTCCATCACGAACAAGTTGGGGTTGGCCATATGAATCAGCTATGCATATTCTGCTCCATTCGGATATTTCATTTCAATACTGAATCTTTAGAGGCAAAATAGGGGTCTACTAGACATCTCTCACCTCAAAAATATACTTGTGCTCATTTTGGCGCGGAAGAATAAACCTTCGTTATAATTGCCGATCATTCAAAAGAGTTCATTTGTTATGATTGCTGATTTGTTGAAATGAGTCCACCTCATGTACAACTCAACTTCGTTGTTATTTCGGTTATGCTTCACACGGAGATTCAATAGGTGAAGAATATCCAAGTGATTATCTAAATGATTCCATTTAAGTTGTGTCATCTTGTAAAGTGTCGATTGCTTGAAATTAGTCCAAGACCTGGTGATACAGCCCTACTGGATATCAGTGTTGCATATATTCCACATCCGTGATTCTTGGGTGCATCATATTTTTATCTATAATTACTCTGAAGGAGTCATTTAAAAGGAAAGCCTATCTCTATAGTTAATACATGCAAACCTCTCTATAATAGCATCGTCTTTTCCCAACATTTTTTGGATGCTATTATAGCGAAGTGCTGTTACAGAGAATATATATGCAACATAACATGAAAAATTGTTTACATACGTTATAGTGAAGTGTTGTTATAGAGGATGGTTGTTATAGAGAAGTTTGACCGTAAATGCAAAATGTAAGGTCATGCAATTATTTTGTGTTTTAGTAGTTCAATATGTCTGGTTCTAGATGCTAAGTTAGTACTAAGATAGTTTTACACAGTTTTTTATACTGGCCTAACTCTTTGATTGTTCCGAGTCTTAGACTGCTTCTACATGTAAAAATCAGTTTTTAACAATAAATTCCATGTGGTGAAGCAAAAATAAGAAAGCACAAACTGGTCAAAACTTTCACTTATGCTGCCCCTATGAAATAAATTTTTGCATCGGCACCCTCAAGGCAGGTTGTAGTCTGCATGTTGTAGATGACATGTTGGGCCTTGTGTATATTCCACCATGTGGCAATTGTCGTTGTGTACTATACTAAACGTGTATAGATATGCCTTTGGATCATATTGAGCATGTACAACATTGAATACCTGATTGGCCTAGACTATATATTCATTGACGTGTGTACCATCAACGGAATAACTAGCCCTAATCGAACAATCACATCCTTCTATGTGTATCCTAGAGATGGATGTCGTTTGTTTGCCCCCGAGTGTTCGCCCTTGGTATTTTAAGTTGATCTCTTGCACAAGCAGGTTCATAAGCAGTCTGCAAAAAGATGCTCTCCTTGAACTTCAAGAGGAAACCAAAGGATTTCAGCTACATTTTGCTACGTACTATAGACCCTTGTGGTCCGGGTCCTACCCGGATCCCGCGCGTAGCGGGAGCTTAGTGCACCGGGCTGCGCTTTTTGCTGCTCTAAGTTCACATAAATCAGCCAAATATAATCTGATTAGTTGGTCATTGACTTCCCTTAGTCACCTAATTTCATGTCCATCTTATATCCCTAAGTCCCTAAGAGAAAAGCCACAGCTTTTGGAGGTCCTTCATCTGAAGCCATGCCAGCTGTAAACAAACCAAGAAGGTGCTAACTTAAGTATGGGAACATTACTGGTTCTCAATGCAAGAGCAGGTACTTAAGAATTTCTTTTATAGTGATGATTGAATTGGAGGAGTGGTATAGGAGTAATATGTGATACGAAGATACCAAACAATGTGAAAGGCCAGTAAACGTAAACGAACGGGAACCATGGTGGTATATGGGAGGTGCATGTTGGTTCTCGGGACTCAACATCTGCACAAACAAGATGAATGTCATAGAAATGTGAATGTTAAGATGGATATGTTGCCATACATGGACTGAATAAAGATTAGAAATGATGACATTTTCGAGGGGTACATAGACCTATATATTCATCGAACTAGGTGTGACAATATGATGATTGAATGTGATTAATGAGTCTTGTTTCAGACCAGCTAGAAACAACTAACTGCATAAGTGGGAGAGAGATAACCTGGCGAACACTCGACCAAAAGCACCATGATACTCGTTAACGCTCCTATCAAGCCTCAAATTCTTCATTTCATCGATAGGATTATCATACTCTTGGCCAAGCCTCTCACTTAGGCCCAATACATACTCGTCTCAGGATAAATAATCCAAATGTTTCCTTCCACGCATAAAAGGCGTGCCATTGGATTACTGCTCCCTCCAAGTGGACTCCTTCCACCTTGACCCTCTCTGCCCCAGTGGGTACAACATCAATTGAAAAGAACTGATCCACCTTACACAGCTACGTCCTCAAATCAGACCCATGAAAACTCCGGAAATTTCGACCTTGACAGACGAGTGAAGTGAATGGAATGAAACGTTAATCTATTTGCTGGTGCGGCCAAGAAACAGGGTTCTCAAACTCCTAGATGGTTGAAGTATTCCCTTCGAAGTGCTGTAGATTCTTCATTCTCTCTTGTGCGTCCATTTTAGCCATGAGCTTTGCAATTGATTGCATATGCTGCAACACCAATTGATCTCGTCTCCTCTTAAAGGGAAGCTCGGTGCACAAGGCATCCTGCGGTGACGCAGGGTCCGGGGAAGGACCGCATTACAAGGGGTGTGATGTAAACAGTCCACCCTAATGCAAGCATTAGTGGTCGCTTCCACGGCTCTAACCCGTGACGTATGGGTTACACAAAGACAACTTTACCATTGCTCCAAGGCTCCCCTCATCTTGTCTCCTCTTTAGATCTCCGAATTATTTCTTCATTAACTCCAGCTCCCTCATGTCCATGGTCGATGTGTTTCTAGGAGAATCTTAAAAGCTGGAGGTGACGATTGAATGGCTCTGATACAAACAAATGAATAAAGGGGGAAAAAATAACCTTCAGGGGAAAGGAATTTCGGGAAAGGGTCGAATAGCTCAGGTAAGGGGAAGCCTTTGAGTACAAATCAAAAGATTGACAGCTAAAATGGGTGTTCTTGTTTTGGATGAGCTCCAAATGAATGATTACAAGTAAATTATACTAGAGAACTAAGCTGGAAATTTGCTAACTCTAACCAAATTTCCTGCCAAAATTGAATTTGAAAACTAACACCCAAATGGTGGATATTAGTGCTGATTTACTGCTCAATTTTCCATTATTAATGCGGATTTGGTGCTTTGTGTCATGCTGCAGGTTGTCATCTACCACAAAGCTTTTCCTATGCCCGCATTATCATATAAATTTAATAGCACAGATCCGCTTTCTGGTGATGAAGTGGACGACAGTGCACAGTTCATCTCATCTGTGTGTTGGCGTGGTCAGTCCTCTACCTTAGTCGCTGCAAATTCTTTGGGAAATATCAAGCTCTTGGAGATGGTCTAATGTGGTTCAAGTCCCTAAAGTCTTGACCATTACTTTAAGAAGAGGAAAGGAGTGAAGGGGAAGAGCTTTGCACGGGTAAATGAGGGGATTACACCTGCATATATTGTTGTAGCTGATATAAACTAGATACATTACCATGGTAACAAGTTGATGCCATCAAGAAACAAATATTTTTGCAGTTAGTTCATAGCTGAAGCAACTCTCTGGAAGTATGAGATTTTGTCTCATAGCGGAAAGTGTTGTAAATAAATATTGGTTTTGGAGAGGAGTGAAGAGTTGCAAGTGTTAGTTCTGTTTTGTATATTCTATAATTTTGAAGTTGTTAAGAAATTCACCGGAATGTTAGATCTTGGCCTGATGACGTCTTAGCGCATTCATTTTCTAGCATTAATGTACGCTTTCTAGGTTAACACATGAGAGTACCCAAAATATTTCAATATGTTTTAAAAAAATTTAATATAAAGTCTTAAAAATATATTTAAAAGTTATATACTTAATTGTCAGTTTGGTTCGGGTGTTTTTACTCAATATCAAACTAAGTCAAATCAAACCTAACCGGTTTTTTTAATCGATTTGATTTGGTTTTTCGGTTTGGTGTGATTTTCCGATTCAGTTTGAACAACCCTAACTATATGTATCCTCATTGTCCATATTATACCATTTAAGCTCGTTTCAGTATAATATTATTAAAAAAAATTAAATAAGAGTAGAATGACAAAGAAAATCTAATTACACTGATTTTGACTAAATTTAGCTGACAAAACCAGTCTACCAATAAGTCTCCTAAGCCTTAGAGCCCCTGGACCTGGTCTAAGTTTAGTTGGATTTCCAACTTTAGAACAAGGAGGATTTCCAGCACACCAACCACCAGGTGTGAAACTATCATTACTCCTGTTAAGTAATTCCATATCAATCTTGTCTAAAACAGGATCATCGTTCTTGAACTTGCGCGCAAACGCCGCGCCAGTTGCAACCATTTTTGCAGTGTCATTTAGGGAAAGAGTATGTGGATGTTGTTTTGGAGGGACATCCCAAGAAATATAGTGCAAGTCATGGTTAATAACAGTTGAAGAGAATTCTGCTGCATTGCATACTACTGTCTGAAAGTAGCCTTCTGGAGAGGACACAAAATTTGAATAATATAAAAGTAGGTTCCTAGGAAGATTATCCCATCCCCATATGCAGTATTCCACAAATGCACGTGAAAGGATCGTCCAAGCTGAACCTGTAATCAAGTTGTAATATGCGTTAGAGATTAAGTTCTATGTACCGATGGTGTAGAGCAGTGGCGAAACCAGAAATATTTCAAAGGGTGTTAAACTTGAACAGATTAAAAAAAGATTCCCAACAAAGGGTGTTCAATATAAATTTTATACATTTAAAATTAATATTTTATTTATATACACAATGTATTTTTTTGCTTCGCCCCTGGTGTAGAGAATATGTTGTTTTCACGACTTGAACTCGTGACCTCCTGGTCACATGACTACAATTTTACCAGTTACGTCAAGACTCCCCTTCATAATTGAGAAAAGAAAAAAAATATTACGATTATGATGCACACTAGGTGAAAATTCACTTGATGGTGTATTTGCTTCCCAACCTACGATTTGCTCAGCCGAAAACTAGCCGAAAACTATTGGATTTGCTTAGTAAAAATAAAATCATATCTAAAAACCTATAATTTATTGAATATTGTAATGGAAGAACAATCCTTACGAGCGATCCCTGAAAATCCTATAATTGTCCTGAATCAAATACCACAATTAGAAATTCAGCAAAAACCGACCACGGTCGACCGACTAATGTTGATCGATAAAAAAAAGGGCCAAAAAACCGACCAAAGTTGTCGGTTTTTCAAATTTTTTTTTTTAACGAAACCGACCAACTTTGACCGGTCTTTTTGGGCGCAAAAATGCGGAAAACTATTTTTGAGTCCCGCAAAAATTATTTTTTAAGAAACCGACCAGCTTTGGTCGATTTTTCATTTTAAATAAATTACAATTAATATTAAAAAACGGACTGAAATCGGTCGGCTAATTCGGCCGGTCATTTTAAAAAACCAACTGAATTCGGTCGGTAATTTTATATTTTAATAAGACCGACCAACTTTGATCGGTATTTTCGTGTGAAAATATAATTAAAGAGTATAAATGAAATAAAAGACAGACTTAGAACAAAATGCACCAATGGTCTAGTGGAAGAATAGTATTCCCTGCTACAGTACAGACCTCAGTTCGATTCAGATGGTGCATTTTTTAATAACATAATTAAAATACCGACCAACTTTTTTTTTAAAGTTAATTGACCGACCAAAGTTCGTCGGTAGTTTCCGACCAACTTTGGTCGGTATGCCCTTCCGGCCTTCAAAATACCGTCCACACGTAAATGGTCGCGTTTTGGACGGTTATTGGCCATTACCGACCCACGTTGGTCGGTTTTGCCCGGATTTTTGGTAGTGTACTTTCAAAAGAGATTTCAAATAATACAAGGTCACTAAGGATGTTTTTATGCACGAAACCATAAGACAAAAAAGAAATGCACTACATAAATATGCAATTTCAACGATGCTCAAAACGATCCTCAAGGACAAACAATAATAGCAAGAATTGAGGAGGAGCAATTTTTAAATTGCAGCAACTGAAAGCAAAGGAGAAGTGTTAGAAATTTTAATTTGTTGCTTTAAGTTATTGCAGTAACCTTTTTTAACATAATAAGTTGTTTAGTTTTAAGATAAATTTCAATTTCAAATTTCTATTAGATTGTTTAAATTAGTTGAGATATTTTAGTTTTTTGAATTTTGTGAATCTTTTATTCCTAAAGGCAATTTAAAGCGATGGTATGCTTAATAAAATCATTAAAAGACATTTTTAATCTATACTTTAGTCTTTTTGCTACCCTATCTTTTAAAAAACTAACAAAAAATGATAAATCTGACAGACAACTTTAGTAAAACCAAAAAGTGTTCTGGAAACTGAAATTCTGATGCAAACTATCATTGGTTCATCAAACCTAAAAGCTAAATGTGCTCACTTGCATATTGATAATTTGATATTCAAAAATTAACCTGAGGGAAAAACTTTCATGTAATAAATTGCAAATGGTTTATTAACACACACCTATTTTCAACTGTCAGAATTAATGAGATTACAGAAATATTACTACTCTCTATGTCTTTTCCATTATATATGACATTCTTTGCTTTTTAATATGCTTAAAAAGAAGATACGTATCTCTCTACGGAATCTCTTTCACTATTTTACCATTAATTGACATGCTCCATTAATCATAAAACAGGTTGTGTGGGTAATTTAGGTGTGTGCTAGAAGTCCTTTAGTATTTCTTAAACTACGTGTCCCGTAAAACATGTTGTATGTGTACAACATATGCAAATCATGGGGAAAAGTAGAATGTACAATCTAAAATGCAATAGTTTATGGCATCAAATTGAAGTGTATTGGCATGGCATTTTCAGTTTTCTATTTGTAGTATAGTGATGCATGAACATATGCTAATATGCATATACAATTTTGTCGAAACTAACCAGTAAAGAGTTTAAAGGCAGTGGGAACACTTCTTGTTGGTGTGACCCAAAATATATCAGACTTTGTGGTCTTATACAGCCCAGGGTCTATAATAAGTGGCATTGCCCTTCCTGCCCTGCAAATTAAAGCTCAAATGGTAAAATACAACAACAAGAGGTCAAAGTGACAAACAGCGAGAGAAGAATTAGGAACATACTCTTTCCAACCTAGTTCACTTGTGTGCTCAATGAAATTCAAGTCTCTTTTCAAATCGGAAAATATGTAGAGAAGATCTACAAAAAAAAGAAGGGGAAATCAAATATTCATACTTTCAAATATTTTTTCCAATATTGAAAACTCATTGATCTGACTAATTTTGATTCGTGTACTGGTCCGTGTAGGCCAATAAGCATGCCCTACTAAGAGATGTTTGTACAATTTATTTTCACTATGGGGTAAAATGATCTCTATCAAAAGGTGACTTGATTACATCGAGATTCAAACAATATATGCTCATTAAGAGAAGTAAAGAACTTTCCTATCAAAAGGTGGACCGAGTAATCGGATTTACGTTGTGTAAACCTACTTAGAATGGTAAACCATCTCTATTCTTCATTTTCAGGACTCGAAAGTATATGCATGTAAGGGGTGGTAAAACCTCAAGACCAAGAGATTCTCCATTCCCAAAGTTCTAACCAAACATAAGAGAGGTTTGATTAAATTTTAAAAATTAAAAAATAAAAAAGGAAAAGGAAGAGGAGAGAGAGCTAAAAGACCATACCATCTTGAGTCACTAGGGGATAATCAGAAGCACTTAGATTAATAAACCAATCCCAATCTTTATGCTTCTCAAGGAGAATAGCACAAGCATGGAGAGTATTAGCAACCATAGTTGGTCCTCTATATGTCACCATATTTGCTTTACTAATCATGTGTACATTTCCAACTTGGGAAAAAATTGAATCTTTTTCCACTCTTAAAGCAAGTTCCAATCTCTCTTGTACATGTGATTCCAAGTCCAAATGAACAACATAGTAATTCCATGGATGATACAATGCTCTTAGACTTCTCCATAACTTTTCAAGATCACCCTTTGATCCAGAAATTAAGTAAGCGAATCGCGGGATCGAAGGATTAACAGGAGGAGATGGAGCTAATTGCTTGATTTTTGCTTCAACAAAATATGAACTAGCTTGATTATTTGTCATAACACAAGATGGGAATATTGAGAAGATTGAATTGATTGTGTAAAAAGGGAAAATAAGACTCATGTTGAAGGAGATCCCAAGAAGGAAAATACACACAAGTAGGATTATAACTAGAGGATTTGTACATGTCTTCTTCTCCATGTTCCAACACCCCATTGTTGAACCTATCCTGGCTATTAAGAACGAATTAAATCAGAAGGTTTTATTTCTCAATCTTTCTGACTCGCTCCTGTGAAACTAAAGTAAAAAATTTTGAAAAACCAGTCACTCACAACAACTCACGAAATGTATTATTTATTATACAAGTAATAATAGAAAAGTTAATTTCACAAATGAAATATCAAATAAAATTTAAGTATAGAACAGATAAATGAATTTGCAAGTGTTAACTTGTATTGTAGTATACTATTATTAAATTTGTGTTAATGTTTTCTATAAAATACAAATAAAAAAGTGCCGTTGGAGATATCGAAATAGAGGGAATTTTAGGATCCGGGAAAGCAAATAATTGGGCTGCATCAGCTGATATTTATGTACTCTTCGACTAAAATCAGTCAGAATAAAGACACAAAAGAAATATGCTTCTTCTCTTGTTTGACCTCAAGACGGCAATTGTCTGGTCAAAATCTTAATAATAACTTTGAATTATTGAAGAAAAATATGTAAGTATGCAACGAGTATAAAAGGTTTAATATGTTTGACAGATGAAAACAAAATTTACTTGCTTATATATACTTGAAGAATGATTTAAGTACTTTATTCTATAATCTTTAATTTTTAACTCAAAGAGTATCTGCATTACATTTGGCACCAAAGTGTATAAGACAATGAAAGACTTAAAAGACGAATTGGTTCCGCCAAATCGCATCTTCGTAACACATCTATTAGTAAAACAAAAAGATATACTTAAAAATTAATTATCAATACTAAATTGTTAAGAATAATTAATTTAATAGAAGTTTTTAGGAATAAAAATATTGTTTTATAAGTCACCTGCAGTCCCCAGTTTTATGACCACGTGTACCATAAAATTCACACTTCAAATTTGCATCTCTCTGATTAGGATCCAACCGAATTGATTTCGAGAACCTTGCTTCCTTTATGTTCTTCATGGCAGAAACAATTCCACAAAGGTAGTGTTAAAATTGTAATCGGACAACTTGGGTTAACTAAAATCTCGGTATTTGAATGGATCTTTATCTTGCAAACTTCTACTACTTCGTCCACGATCAGTTCTTCTGTCCGGTCCAGGTCTTTCTAACGATTGATAACCTCTAGTTTCACGTTCATGCCTTGCCCGGAAATCTGACCTTTCGTTTGGTGCATTTGGTTGGAACTGGCTCTTGGAAGCCACCGGTCTAAGTCGGGGTTATTTTTTTTAACATTTTTAGATTTCGATCACGGTTAATAACTCTAAAAGAAGCTGGAGAATTCAATATATTGATCATCTTCTATTATGATTTGATTCATAACGATTATGAACATTAGTCCGTGTGGTTTCCTAAAACTCCAACAAGCTTTCCTTCAACTTCGTTGAGGCACATGAGCTTAAGGGATTAAGGCCCATGATAAATGCTTCCGCTGCCCATTCATTTGGTACCACCGGTAATAAAATTCTTTCTTTTTGGAATCTGATCACAAACTCTCAAAGTAATTTTGAATCTCCTTGAGCTATTATGAAGATATCTCCACGCTCGAATTTTTCTTGCTCCAACATGAGCTTTAATAAAAGAATATATAGGCATTTCAAAAGAATCAATTGAGTGTGTAGGTAAGAATGAATACCAAGTTAAAACCTATTTCATTAAGGTCTCTCCGAATTTGTTTAGAAAAATTGATTCGATCTCTTTGGAGCCAAATTATTTTACTTTATAGCAATCGTGTATGTTACAATGTGCTCCTATAAATCCGATGTTGCATCATATTTGGGAATATCCGGTATCTAAATCTCTTTGGGATCAATTCCGGAGGCCGAACTAGGTTTAAATGGCAAGTGCATATACTTATTTGATTCCGGACCCTTTAGGACCGAAGGTGCTCCCATAATCTTATCTATCCGAGCATGAAATTATTTAGCATTTTGATCCATGCGTTATTTATCCTTCTCATGTATCTCATGAGTTCAGCCCTGAAAGGATCGTCTGTAATGTTTTTATTTCCGGATCCATTGCCTGTGTCGCCTGTCCAGTTATTACCCGATCTAAAATCCCCCTTGAAGCTACATTACTGGTTCCGAGAATCATTTGCTTTGTGGGTACGTGATAAGTAGGGATTTTAACCTATTATTTACTCTATTTTACTTATGTTTAGGGCCAAAAATGCGTGAAGGTATTCGTGGAAACTAATGTAATATTCTTGCTTGCAGGGATTGTTCAAAATGAGCCAAATGAGCCATAATCAACTCGTAAAGGAGTCAAAACTTGAACAAAAACCAAGACTGGTCCCAGAGACGTGGAACGCGGACTGTGTCATAAAAGTGCAGCCGCGAAAGTATTAACGCGGTCGCGGACACTATTTCGAGGTCCGCGAAATGAAGATTCAGAGAGATTGATTTTTAGGCTAAAACATGAACGCGGACCACGACAGAAAGATGGGGCCGTGACTGGAATTACGCGGACCGCGGCTGCTGAGGTTCAAAGAATTCACAATTCAAGCAAAAATGAGAAGGGCAGTCTGCATCAAAATTACGCGGCCACGAAAGTCTCTCATGCGGTCGCGGTGAAAACTATGCGGTCCGCGAAACCATGCTCAACCCAGATCGGTAAGTTAAGAATGAGGACCGCGATCAGAATTCCGCGGCCGTGAAAGCAAGAGTGCGTCCTCGGTCAGAATTACGCGGCCGCGAATCCTCCGCAGGGGTATTTTTGTCCAAAATTTTTAGCTTAGTATAAATATATCTTTTTGTCATTTTTAGGTTATGTTATGTTTTTGCTGAGCACGTGAGACGGCTGGAACTTTCCTTTTGGGAAATTTTGTACAAGATTTACCTTATAACATTATATTTTCATCTTTTAATCTAATATTATGCATTTTATCTTCTTTTCATCTTTGATTTCTGTTATTTCTATGAGTAGCTAGACCCATAGATAGGGTTTTACCCAACCCTAGTGTGGGTATTTAATGGGTATTGAATGGCTTGAATGTTTATGAGTTAGTGATATTTAGCCTAGTTCTTGCTAGAATTGTGGAATTAGTGGTTGCAAACACTGATTCATGCCTTTATGACTTAGTCTCTTCTTAAGAATGAGGGACCAAGTCTAGGAAAACTAGGCTAATAAGGAATTGGGGTGAAGTCAGGAAATTGATAGCCCCAATTAAAGGGTTAAACCTAGAGATAGTAATACCCGACTTGAGCTAATATCACTTGGATTGCATGAATACCCATTTGGACTTGAGAAAGCCAAATTGGGCAAAATCACTCAAACTACCGAGAGGTATAGAGTGAGTACTTGGGTGTGATTGCTATATAACGACCAAAAATTAATTAAGCTTGCCCTAGATTCTTGCTACCCGTTAGATATCCACCTAGGCGGAAGTCACTACCCTAGTCCTTTTAAACACTTGAAAACCAACATAAAAAATATTGTACTTAGCTTTAATCATTGCAAATAATAGAATAAAATTAGAAGTAGAATCAAAACCAATATGTGTGGAAGTGTAATTAGGAACAAAACACACATCTAAATTTAGATAAATACCTAATTCCAAATCAATTAACTCCCTGTGGAAATCGATCCCGACCTTGTTGGGTAAAGCTACATCGACCATCCTCGCTACTTGATAGTGGTGCAGGTTTGAACCCGATCAGATTTTGGCGTTGTTGCCGGGGAGTTAGACGGTCTTAACTATCTATCTAACTATTTGTGTGTTTTGTTTTTCTTTCCTTCCGTTTTTCTAATTTTTGTGTGTCAATTGCTTTTAGGAACCAAATGGCTCTTAACGAGGCTCTCAGACATATTCCTCAAGGGAAGGAGGTAGATGAAAATGAAGTGGATGAGGTTAATCTAGAACCTCAAGTACAAAGAAGAGGCCACCCTCCTCATGACAACATGCCAAACCCTCCCCCACCTCCTCAAAGGGTAGCACACCGGGTGTTGCCCAATGAAGGCTACGCAAGTGCAATTGTCCCGCGCCGAATTCGGGCGAACAATTTTTAAATAACCAATGTCATGCTTACTCTATTGGAACAAAGGGGTTTCTTCACCGAAGCTCCACTTCAGAACGCATATAAGCATCTCAAAGGTTTTGTAGACACATGCTGGGGGAGCAAGCAGACGAATGTATCTGAGGACGCTTTGAGATTGAGGATTTTCCCATTTTCACTAAGAGGGAAGGCTTTGGATTGGCTTGAGAGGCTACCCAACCATTTCATCACCACTTGGGATGAGTTGGCTGAGAAGTTCATAGCAAATTTTTTCTCTCCGGGACATATGACAACATTGAGGGATGAGATCTTAGATTTTAAATAAGAGCCAAATGAACCCTTACATGAGATTTGGGAATGACATCAGACAATGGTCAAAGAATTCCCCAACAATAATATGATTGAAGAAATGATCTAGAAAACATTTTATAGGGGTATCAACACAACTAACCAGTGTGTGGTGAATCAACTCACAGGGGGTAACTTCATGAACACGCCATATTCAGAAGCATGTGAAATATTAGATGAGATGGCGGACACCTCCTCAGCTTGGCAAATTCGGGCCAACATTCCTCAAGGTGACCCTAATGTTATCCACTTTCACAAGGAACTTCATGATCACGGACAAGCCATAACAGAGTTGACAACTACTATGAATCAGTTAGTAAAGGCTTAGCTTCAGAAGGTTCAGGGGCCAAAGCAAATAAATTCCATGGAAGGAGTGAATGTAATGGTCAATAAGAGAAGACAACGTGGACAACAAGTGCAAAACAATCAAGATCAATTTGAGAAAAGTGGTAGTGGTTACAATCACGACAATTCTTATGATGATCAAAGTGAAGAGGTTTTGTATGCCAATAATTACCAATGTCAACAGAGAAATTCTCCAAATCAACAACAGTGAAGAACACAGGGAAACAATCAAAATTGGGGCAACCAAGACCAAGAGAATTGGAATAGTGGCAACAACAACAATCTGAACAATTGGGGAACAACAATCAAAACTGGGGGAATCAAGGAAATAACCAAGGCAACTGGGGTGGCAACTACAATAGCAATTGGGGAGGCAATGGAAATTAAGGGAGTTGGAAAAACAATAATCAAGGAAACCAGGGGTCGGGCTTTTAAAGGCCCCCGATGTAGCAAAGAAGATTGTGAGTGATGATGTGTTGTTGCAAGATGATGATGAGCCAAACAATGATGTGCAAGTAAATTATGAGAATGTGAATGATGAGGTTAGGATAGACATTGATGATAACGCGGGGGAGACACAAGATGATGTGAACCTGTCTAGGGAACTCGTGATTGACATACCAGATCCGGTAGTTCCCAAAGCCAAGGCTCCTTTGACAAGGCCTCCTCTACTATATCCTCAAAGGCTCGCAAAGCAAAACAATGAGAACCAATTCAAGAAATTCATTGATATGATGAAAAGTTTGTCCATCAATGTGCATTTGGTTGAAGCTCTAGAACAAATGCCGGGATATGCCAAGTTCATGAAGGACTTGGTAACAAAAAAGAGGTCAATGAACTGTGAGATGATCAAAATGACACATCAAGTGAGTGCCATTGTTCACTCCATGGCTCCAAATCTAGAAGATCCCGGTGCCTTTACAATTCCATGCACTATTGGTAGTGCCGATTTATCCAAAGCCTTGTGTGATTTGGGTGCGCGCATTAATTTGATACCATATTATGTGTTCAATACATTGGGGATTGGGCAACCAAGACCTACTTCCATGATGTTACAAATGGCAGACCGGACAATGAAGAGGCCATTGGGGATAATTGATGATGTGCTAGTTCGGGTCGATAAGTTCATACTTCTCGCAGATTTTATGATACTCGACTGTGAGGTTGACTATGAGGTGCCAATCATATTGGGTAGACCTTTCCTAGCCACAAGTAAGGCCTTAGTTGATGTAGAAGCTGGGGAGATCACCTTTCGGGTGGGCGATGAAAAAGTTGTGTTCCATGTGTGCAAATCAATGAGGCAACCTAATAGAAACAAAGTATGTTCGTTTGTGGTTCTTGTGACTGAGGTGATTGTTGATGAAACAACTGCTATGAACAATGTGGAAGACCCTTTGGAAGCTGTGTTGTTGAATCAAGATGAGGATGAGAAGGAAGGCTTGGTAGAATGTGCAAATGCTTTGCAAGGAATGGGATCCTACACATATGGACCCCGAAAACTTTCCTTGGACCTTGAGAACCGAAAGACTCCACCAACAAAGCCCTCAATCGAGGAGCCACCTACATTGGAGTTGAAGCCCTTTCTTCACACCTCAGGTATGAGTTCTTAGGCCCTTGTTCCACATTACCTGTTATTCTCTCTTCGTGCTTAACTAACGTGTAGGTAGATTCCACCCCTGCAGTGCTTCAAAGAAGGAAGAAGGCAATAGGTTGGACATTGGCAGATATTCAGAGTATAAGCCCTGCCTTTTGCATGCACAAAATCATATTCGGAGGAGGCCCCATGATGGAAACTCCTCTCCGTGTCTTTGAATGGGATGCCTTAGTTCGTCGATGTGGCTAACTTTCTTGTGACTAGCATTGTCCTGAGTGAGCTCTTTTCTAACCAAAGGAAGAAGCTCAAACGGGACTGCTTGGATTATTATTGGGACGAGCCATATATTTTCAAATTTTCAATGATGGTGTTATCCGAAGATGTGTTACGGAAGAAGCGCAATTGAGTATTCTTGAAGCTTGCCATTCCTCACCTTATGGTTGTCATCATGGTGGGGCGAGAACTGGTACAAAGGTCCTAAGTTGTGGATTCTATTGGCCTACCTTGTACAAAGACGCTAGCGAGATTGTTAGGCGTTGTGATGAGTGCCAAAGAGCTAATGGAATTTCCAAGAAGAATGAAATGCCCCTCACCACCATTCTTGAGATTGATATTTTCGATTTGTGGGACATCAATTTTTATGGGACCATTTGTGAGTTCATATGGGAACACTTATATTCTTGTTGCTGTGGATTATGTTTCCAAATGGGTTGAAGTGGTGGCTTTGCCCAACAATGAGGGACGGAGTGTGGTGGCTTTCTTAAAGAAAACTATCTTCACAAGGTTCGGCACCCCAAGGGATATCATTAGTGATGGGGGTTCTCATTTTTGAAACAAAGCCTTTGACACTTTACTCTCCAAGTATGGTGTCACTCATAAGGTGTCAACTCCCCATCACCCCCAGGAAAGTGGACAGGTTGAGGTCTCCAACAGGGAAATAAAGAGCATTCTATCCAAGACTGTCAATGCAAACTGGACTGATTGAAACTTGATGATGTTTTTCGGGCCTATAGAACAACTTACAAGACTACAATTGGTATGTCTCCGTACCGGTTTGTATTTGGGAAAGCATGTCATCTTCCGGTTGAATTAGAGCACAATGCCATTTGCGCGCTAAAGCAATTGAACCTTGAATGAGATGTAGCTGCCAATCTCCGGGTAGAGCAACTAAATGAACTTGATGAGTTTCGATTCCATGCTTATTCCAGCTCGTCCCTGTATAAGGACAAGATGAAGTACTTACATGATAAATATATCCGGAACAAAGAATTCAAGGAAAGTAACTTGGTTCTTCTATTCAACTCTCGGTTACGGATGTTCCCGGGAAAGCTCAAGTCAAAGTGGAGTGGTCCCTTCGAAGTGGTACATGTGACTCCGCTTGGTGCTCTAGATTTGAAAAACAAGAATTGTGAGATATTTAGAGTCAATGGTCACCCAGTGAAGCACTACCTGGGCAAGATTGATGATAGCCACGTTGTGGCATTGATCCATTTCAAATGATGATGGTAACATGCATCGTGCCGCGACGTTAAATCAGGCGCTTCTTCTGAGGCAACCCATGTGTTTTTCTTTCTTTTGATTTTCTTTTCAGATTAGGCATTGTTTTGGACTGATTGGTTGTGAAGTGGAGGTAGGAATTGGTTGTGCAGTGCATAAAATTGACAAGGAATAAATTTGGCTAAGTGACAAAAGTTTACGGACCGCACCCAAAATTTCGCGGACCGCGTGAGCACTTCGTGGCCGCACAATTTTGTGCGCGGTCGCGTAGTTGAAATGAGAAAAATTCCAAATCTTTGAAGTTGGCCTGTCAAAAATCCTTCAGAGTTCGCAGCCGCGTTCAAATTTTTGCGGACCACAAAAATTCTACGGCCGCAGCCAATATTTCGCGGACCGTGCCCATGTGTTTAAAGCATATCTACAATAGGTAAAAGAGTGCGGACTGCGATAAAATTTCGCGGCCGCCCTTAGGTAAGGCGGTGGGTCCACTAGTTCTAATTATAAATATGAGTTCTTGAATCATTTCACATTTTACGAACCCTAACATCTCAAACTCACCTAAAGCATTGTGCATCTCTACTTGGTTTCAAATTCATCTCATTCTCATGAAGTGTAGATTTCCTACCACATTTTACAACTTTTATGTTCATTTCAATAATTTGATTTTATCTTTTTCTTTTCTTTTCTCTTTGTTTTAATTTTCCTTTTTAGTTAGGGTTAGATGTATGCCATAATGTCAAATTAATGCTTAATTGTTGCTTAAATACATGTGGGTAGAGTTTGTATGCCTAATGGGGGCTGGGGTTAGTAACTTTGCATGGTTAATTGCTATAATTTTTACACAATTAGTGAAAACTCTAGTTGTTAGTGTTCTTCAGTGTCGTTTTCATTTGAACTTCGCGGCCGCGGTCAATTTTTCGCGGTCCGCAATAGGATATGCGGCCGCGTCCAAAATCATGCTGTCCGCGATACCCTAACTTTTAGGTACTGAGTGTTGCTTAGACTTCGCGGCCGCGACCACTTTTGTGCGGTCCGCGTTTGGTCCTTCACGGCCGCATCCATGTTTTCGCGGTTCGTGCTTTTGAACTTCAGAGTCTCTATCATTTTCCTTCGCGACCACATTCACTTTTACGCGGTCCGCGATCAGTCATTCGCGTCCGCATCCAATATTTTGCGGTCCGCGTTTGATCAAGTTCAGAGAGTCAGTAGTCTGAGCCTGACCTCTTCAGTGTTGCATTCACTTTTACGCGGTCCGCGATGGGTCATTTCACGGCCGCATTCACTATTATGCGGTCCGCCATGCCGTGTTCTGAGAAGCATTGTTTTCATTTTATCTGTACTGCTTTAACACATGACTGAACCCCAATTCTAACTGTCTTTCATTACTTGTGTGTTGCAGAAAATGGTGCGTTCTCGTGGAAGAGGATACACATCCAAGGGGAGGGCAGAATCCTCCCGAGGCTGGGGCAAAGGAAAGCAGACCTTGCCCTTCGAACCTCAAAAGATTACAAGCAAAAAGGCTACCCTCACTAGACCTCCTGCCGACTCCTCGAACACAAGTGAATACCTCCCATCACGGGAGACTTCTGAGGGGGAATCTGCACAACAAAAACCGGAAGCTCAATCCCAACCATTCCGCCTAGACAATCAACCTACCTCATCTTATGGGTCTTCTGATGTCTCAGAGGGAGGTAGTGAGGCATCAGAGTCGTCTTCCCCACCTGCTACAACACCAGCCTCAACAGCTGCCCCTATTAATATTGATGATGATGACGAGGTCCCGGATGACGGGAGAGAGGGTGAACTAATGTGGGAGGATTGGCCAGTTCAAGAAAGCCCGAGAGTGGGATGACAGATTCGTTAGTGAGAAGTCCTACTTGAAATTATGGGAATGGTGGCCCCAAAGGTCGTTCACACTTGAGTGACAGTTCATAATAAGGGACCTCCTTCCCCACAATCCAAATGTCCTGAAACAATTTGAGGTGAGAAAAGGGCAGAAGTACTTCGCCGGCAAAGTGGTGGATGCAAATGAGTACATTATCAAGGAGTTCTACGCAAATGTCGCCCCCATAAAAAACGGCACCACTATGACAAAGGTCCAGAACCTGAAGATCCGATTTGATGGCCACACTTTGAACTCATATGCCGGGTTTGAGGATGTGGAAGCAGTGCAGTATTCGGAGAAGCTGGCCTTAGATGAAGCATCCCGTCCTTGGCTAGCGGAGATATTATCCATTCCAGGGATGACACCGTCATTCCAACTTCATCACTGAGTAGTCGAAGACCAACCAGTAGAGTGATACGCTCAAATTACACCTTAAAATAGTGTAAGCTATCAAAGTAAAATATAGTAACCCAACAAGGTTGGGGTTGAATCCCACAGAGAACAATATGGAGGCGATTAGGAATGCAAGAGAGTTATCACTTTATCGTGCAATGCCAAACAAATAAGATTTTGGTTTTGAAAGTTGTTTATAACTAAATGCGAAAATATAAAATAACCTAGAACGCAAGTAAAATGATCAATGGCGACAAGTATCGATACTTCGGGTATTACACTCAAGTAACGATCCAATGTATTTCACGATTTTACAAATATGAGCGAGTTTATGTTAATTATCCATGGATAATAATTCTTAATTAGATTTTCCCAAAGACTAACAAGACTTCCTAATTGAATTATTCCTAACCCAATTAAGAGACTAAGAACTTCCGGAGTTGGCTACAAGTAGTTCAATCCTATCCCTAGGTAGAATCTATAAAATGAGGGTTAAGGCCTCAAGTTCTTGTTAGTTAATCTTTCCCAACTCCAAATTATCTTTTCCAAAATCAATTCGGAGTTAATGGGTGAGTCCTAGGGTTAGCTAATCCCTTTAGAAACATTAAAGAACAAGAATAATTAAAGTAACAAATACTCACTTCATAAATATAATAAAATCATTCAATACATAAGCACAACAAGGTATTTAATTCACACTTTAAATATGAATATTCCCATAATCAAGATTCAAGTGTTGGAAATAATACTACACACTTAGATATTCAATACAAAACAAGGAAGTGAAGAAATAAACATAAATGGGTAAGAAATCCTTAACCACAATGGTGAAATCTTCAAGACCCAAGTGTGTGTGCAAACCCTAGCTTCAAGACTTGTTCTTCTCTCTCAAAAATGTATTTACAAAGCCAAAAGATATGCCAAGATCCCCAAAAATGTCTGCTAGGTCGAGTATATGAGAGTGGGGATGGGAAATTGTGATTTTACAATTCTGTCCAGATTTGATGCCCGATTATCGCACCTGTGGAAGAATTCTCGCAGGTGCGGTTACGCAGGAGCGGAAATCCACTCGCAGGTGCGTTAAATTCTTCGCAGGTGCGAGCTTGTGTGGCTGTGCCTTCTTTCGCAGGTGCGATGTCGCACCTGCGACCCAAAGTTCCGCAGGTGCAGAATCACTGAAGCATTTTGTGCACTTTTCACCACTTTTTGTTCAACTTTCATTCCAATTCAACACCAACCACTTCACGGCATCATTTCCCTGAAAATTGAGAAATTACACACTAATAATAACCTCAAGTTATCATTTAACAATACAAAATCTAATGAGAAGAGGCCAAAATGAGTGGTAAAATCACCACTCATCATAGAAGCGAGGCATTTTGATACGAAGGTGAGGCCTAAAAAGCCTTTCTCCTGGTATATCCTCCAAAGTGCGGACAACCACAAAGCCAAGGGAAAGGCCATTACCTCCATTGGCTAGTCTGAAGATCCAAGGGTAGTGGCCACTGGGTCAGAGCCTTCCACAACAGTAGGTTCTTCAGCTTCCATGCCTCCTTCTTCATCCGGGCCATCCATCATCGTGCCATTATCTGTGCCCTCATCTTCCACTTACCCTCAGACTGCATTGCGGGTTTCTCAGACATTATCCAGCCTCAACAATTGGATGCAGGTAGCTACATCAAAGTTATCTATATTATCCAGTGCAGTAGCAACACAATCAGCCCCAACACAGCTTCATGTGCCTCCATCAGTGGAGGATTAATTGAAAGAGCTTTTGGTAAACCAGAATAAGCTCCTGGACAACCAGAAGAAGATCTGAGAGACTTTGGATGCACATGGAAAGGTTATCAAGGATCTGGGCAAGCAAGTGAAAAAGATGAGGAAGACTCAGGTCTCAAAGGAGTCAATGGAGTTGCTGAAGAAGGAGGTAGAGAAGATTGCCTTTGCTGGAGATATCCCACTGGACCTGCTCATGGAGGAGACAACCCCAGCAACACAGGATGCAGATCATGAGGCATCAGATGCAGCAACTGGCCAGTTTGAGGAGTCAGCTGCCACTACACATATTGCTGAGGAGATAATCCAGATGCTTCACAACCCCGTGGTCCCTTACTCAGAGGATGTGGATATCCACATGTGTCTGACCCGATGTAGACAGAGACCACATAAGGAGTTTTCTTTACTCTCTAACCTTTCCCTGATCTTATTTGGATGTTAGCATTGAGGACAATACTATCTTTTTTATTTGGGGGGGGGG
>ML271014.1:84147-120053 GCA_005239495.1 Nicotiana undulata
GGGGTCCATTTTGATTTGATGATGATTTGATAACATTTGGTATGTAATAACTATGATACTATTTTTTTTTGTTTATCGTTATTTTCACTTTTGGTATGTATATAACTATACCATTCGATGTATATATTCATTTCCATTTTGTATATATTCGTCTTACTCCATTATTGTACATATTCATTTTACTTTATGTAGTTTACTTCATAACTTCTTTCGTATTTTTCCTTAATAACTTAGCTTCTTATTTCCTTTAGTAGCTTCTTTTTACATTTTGCGTGATCAATAAGCCTTTGATTTTCTTAATGCCATGGTTATTTCCAAAGGTGGATGTTGTGTGAACCGGGTGGCTCTTCCAAACGATGGATGGCGTGACAACTTTCTTAAGGGATTGAGTATGTTTTATTTTTTCCTTTGATATGTAGTAGTAATGAATAAAAATGTCTCAAGTAGGCTTCACTTGGTACTAACACATTTACCTTCGACCTCATGGTTAGAGACAAGTTGATTGACAAAGAATAGCTTTAGTTCTGACCTTTAGACTCTTGAGTTGACTAAAACAATCATCGGGTGGTTTCCTTGGGCCATTTGTGATTTTCAATCTTAGCTAGGGTTTTTGTGGGCCCTCGAATATGTTCTCTTTAATAATCCAGCAACGTGAGAGGTGAGGTATTGAATTTCAAGTCCAAGTCCCGTGCCGATAAGTCTAGAACTTGCCTTGAATGTTTGTCTAGGCAAAATTCTAAGTGTAGCTCAACTTGAGAAGTGATTGTAGGCTCTCCTTGGTCCAATTTGAACTTTGAAAGCTTCCGTAGCCTACCAATATGATATCCGTAGTCAACCCCTTTGATCCTAAGCCTTTTTCATTCAATATCCACATTACAAGCCTTTATCCATTTTATAATGACCCTCTCTTGTCACCCAATCTTTCCTTAGCCTTCATTACATCCCCGCTAAATCCCTGTATGATTTCAAGTTGAGTGAGCTTACATTAGTGGTGATTTACATAAGGGGAAAGCTTATGGTACTTATAACCATACTTGTGGCATTCTTTTGAGAGTGATTAACTCACTTCTTCACAATCCTTGTTTTGAGTGGTACATTCTAAAAAGTGAGATTTTCTCATGGAGAATATAAGAGGAGGAGTTTGGGATCCACAATGACCTAAGTGAAAGAGCGAGCTTCCTTGATGAATTGAGTCAGCTCTTGATGCTCTAGTGTCACATTAGAACTATGGTACTCAAAAGGTCGTAACATGATGTTGTTCATAATTCATTTGTGTTGAGGGTAATTGTTAGTCCCAATTTATGCTTAATGGAGTCAACTTTATTTGCTTGAGGACAAGCAAAACTTAAGTTTGGGAGAGTTGATAAGTAGAGATTTTAACCTATTATTTGCTCTCTTTTACTTATGTTTAGGGCTAAAAATGCATGAAGGTATTCCCGGAAACTAATGTAATATGCTTGCTTGAAGGGATTGTTCAAAATGAGCCAAAAAATCCATAATAAACTCATAAAGGAGTCAAAACTTGAACAAGAACCAAGATTGGGCCAAGAGATTTGGAACGTGGATGCGTCAGAAAAGTGCGTCCGCAAAAGTATCAACGCGGCCGCGGACACTATTTCAAGGTCCGCGAAATGAAGATTCAGAGAGACGGATTTTTGGGCTAAAAAATAAACGCAGACCGCGATGGAAAGATGCGGTCGCGAAAGTAATTGTGCGGCCGCAATTGAAATTACGCGGACCGCGGCTGCTGAGGATCAGAGAGTTCACAATTCAAGCAAAGATAAGAAGGGTGGTCCGCGTCAAAATTACGGTGGAAGTCTCTCACGCAGATGCAGTGGAAATTATACGGTCTGCGAAACCATGCTCAACCCAAATCCAAAAGTTAAGAACACAGACCGCGGTCAGAATTACGCGGCCGCGAAAGCAAGAGTGCGGCCGCAGTTAGAATTACGCTGCCAAGAAACCTCCGCAGGGGTATTTTTGTTTGAAAATTTCAGCTTATTATAAATAGATCTTTTTGTCATTTTTAGGTTATGCTATGTTTTGGTTGAGCATGTGAGATGGTTGGAACTTCCCTTTTGGGCAAGTTTGTACAAGATTTACCTTATAACATTAGATTTTAATCTTTTAATCTAGTATTATGCATTTTATCTTCTTTTCATCTTTGATTTCTACTATTTCTATGAGTATCTAAACCCATAGCTAGGGTTGTGACCCAACCCTAGTGTTAGTATTTAATGGGTATTGAATTTTAGGGCTTGAATGTTTATGGGTTAGTGATATTTAGCCTAGTTCTTGCTAGAATTGTGGTATTAGTGGTTGCAAACACTGATTTATGCCTTTATGACTTAGTCTCTTCTTGAGAAAGAGGGACTAAGTCTAGGAAAACTAGGCTAACAAGGAATTGGGGTGAACTCAAGAAATTGATAGCCCCAATTAAAGGGTTAAACCTAGAGATAATAATACCCGACTTGAGCTAATATCACTTGGATTGCATGAATACCCATTTGGACTTGAGAAAGCCAAATTGGGCAAAATCACTCAAACTACCGAGAGGTATAGAGTGAGTACTTGGGTGTGATAGCTATATAACGACCCAAAATTAATCAAGCTTGCCCTAGATTCTTGCTACGCGTTAGATATCCACCTAGGCGGAAGTCACTACCCTAGTCTTTTTAAACACTTGAAAACCAACCTAAAAAATATTGTACTTAACTTTAATCATTGCTAATAATAGAATAGAATTAGAAGTAGAATCAAAATCGATATGTGTGGAAGTGTAATTAGGAACAAAACACGCATTTAGATTTAGATAAATACCTAATTCCAAATCAATTAACTCCCTATGGGAATCGATCCTGACCTTGTTGGGTAAAACTGCATCCACCATCCTCGCTACTTGATAGTGGTGCAGGTTTGGACCCGATCAGTACGCCAGGAGGGGCTTGAACTCCAACATTTGAATTTGAAGCTGCAGATATTTCTTATTGAAGCTCAGTAATTATCCGGTCTTGTCTTGAGATATGGTTCATTGTTTTCCTTTGTTGCCCTCTCAAAACTTTTATGGTATCAACAATGGGCTCATCATCAAAATCATCAAGAGTGGAACTCCTTGCACATCGAGTATTTCTTTCTAATTGACTTGCAATTGATTCGTTCCAATCATGGTAAATTTCACTAGTCGAATCGTCTTGCTACGAATTGCCGATAGGCTCGTTGTTGTTGTTCAGGCTAGCGTCAAGAAATTTTTTAACATCATTGTGTGCATAGATGCAGTATGCTTACTAAAACAAAAACAAAAAAACTTCAAAGAAAGTTAGTATTAGATGAATAGACCAAAATGATACCAGAATTGTCTAACCCCCACGGTGGGCACCAAGCTATTTACTAGTAAAAAAGTATATTTAAATTTGTATACGTGATTTATAGACAGGTGGATCAAGATGATCTGATTAGTAAAATTGCAAAGTATAAAGTGACGGGGTCCATCTCATTCAAAATCCAAGGTAATAGGTGTGTGCCTAAGAAAAATATTTGGTTGAGAATTTCTTTGGTTTGGTAGCCAACTTTGTTGAATTGTCAACATTGAAGAAAAAGAAGGAAAAGAGTGTGAAAATTTTCAAATATAGTAGGCTTGAGAGAGTGAGGCTTCGGCTATAAAAGGAGAGCTTCGACTCTCATTTCTACACACCAACAAAGAAAGAGTGAGGTTTCACATACAGGGTATAAGAAAATAGTCTGTGAGAAAAAAAAAGAGTGAGCGATATTATAGTGAGGTAGGAATGTCAAAAGAGGGTTATTTCTTTTGAGTGTTGTAGTGGTCGTTGGATTTTTTTCTCGGGCCTACAAAGAGTAAAATTCCTTGCTATAGTGATATCAGTTTCTCTTATCGAGGCCGGTTTTTCCCTTATTAAAAATGATTTTTTCACATAAAAATCTTGGTGTCTTTGTCGCTCTTTTATTCTTGTTGATTACTGTATCTCTATGCTACGTTATTCTTTCGCTTTTATTACTACGAATATTATTTCTGTAGGGGGTGTTGATACCCAATTTTCTCTTATATATATATATATATATATATATATATATATATATATATATATATATATATATATATATATATATATATATATATTTAAAATAGTACATATGCATCATTATTTAGCTTATAAGTCAATACAAGCATTTTTCATAATTTTTAAAGGCTTTAAATCGATTTATTTTTGTATTTATTATATAAATATCCAGTAATTATCCTTCAAATTATTTTTATGATGATAAAATCATCTATACTTATCATTTATACCAACATGTATGTTTTAAGTATTTTACTGTATTTGTTTTATAATTACATTTGCATTTTAGGGCTAATTGCACATTGTTTTCAATAATAGCCCATATTCATGTATAATTACATTATTTATGCCGAAAATGACTTTTTATATTTTAATAATATTAAGTAATTATTTTTAATCATTTTTAGTGCACAAATAATATCATTTTATTTATTAATTATTTTATAAATTATTTTTGTTAATTATTGGGTATTTAAAAACTAGCCTAAATTCCAACTATTTTTTGGACCAAGCTATGGCCCAAAACTTAACACTCTAGCCTAAATAACCCCATCCCAAACTAAATTAACCTAATCCCCATAACCCGGTCGCGACCCGTCCAAGCAAACCCGACCCAGCTCCCTCTAATCGTGGTCGTTGATCTCTGAGATCAACGACCCACATCAAACCACCCCCTAACCCTAACCTCATTTTCACCTTCCACCGCCCTCATATCCTCACCTCCCTTCTCCCTTCTAAGAACCCTAGCCGTCGCCCCCTAAAATCTCTCATAATCCCACCTAATATGGGATTCCATGGTTATTCTTTGACTTATACGGCCTCTCCCTGGTACTGGTTACTCTCCTATACTGCTTGCCTAAACATGGCAAGCAGATCTAATAAAGATCGAATCAAAATCTGTTCAAATTCTTGACCTTTCCGCAATTTCGTCTATATTTATCCTTTGTTCTATTGTGGGTACGATTCTCTGTGTATTTTCTGTTGATTCTTACTTACCCTAAAACTAGGGTTTTCAGATCTCTTTAGATTGAACTAAAATTTGTTCGATTCTCTGATTTTAAATGTTATTATGTCCATATTCGTTCTATGTCACTGTTTTTGTGTATATTCTGTAATATTTGTTTTCCTAGAAAAACTAGGGTTTGCTTGACTTCTCCTAAATTGATTCCGAATCAATTTCGCATGCTATTCTTTTGTTTTTTATTGATTTATTATATTCCTTATTTTTGTGTTTAATTTTTCTACTATAAAAACCCATTTCCCCTCCCCTTTCTGGACAGAACCTTCAATCACTATTTTTCACTAAACTGAGGTTTCTACTCTGTATTTTCTCACTACTCTGTTCTATTTGGCTCTTGGCCGCCTGAAGGCAAGGCCACTGGATTTCTATTCTTCTCGACTTCTCTTGGATGTGAGCACTACCCTAGGTTCTTGAAACCCTTGGAACTTGACACAGTCGAGACTCTAGGACCTTACTGCAGCCCTTTTCTTGATTATTGAACAATCACTGGTTAGTTTCTGACTTTCGCAATGTTTATTATGTTTTAATTAGCATGTTCTTTGAGTTGTATGACCTAATATGTTCTCTTGACTCTTTTCCTATTTAATTCTTCCTATAATTTCTAGCTTATGATGACTTTGAACCTAATCTTGTTGATTTAGACAGAATAAAGCATGCTTAGTTTAGTGTTGTTGATAACTCGAATATTTTGTTTTGATAATATGGTGTAATCCATGTTCTCTGCCTAATTATGAACTTCCAATGGTTAATTGATGTTATTAACCTGATCAAACTTGTTTAAGACCTTTACTCCAAACGTTGTAAGCTCCTATGACTATTGTTGCCACTCTATGTGTTCTTGCCATGACCAATCTGTACCTCTAATTACTTGTGATATTTTAAAACTAACCTTCTTTGACTAATGCCCTTTATGATACCGAATCCTATTTATATTATATTGTTTAATCCCGAGTTTGGGATAATCTGATCCCTTAAGTTCTACACCGTTGCATTACTTGGTTTTACTAGCCTAATTCCCTTGCCTGTTAACTTTGCAATCCTAGGATCTTTGTCTCTTAACATATTTCACCTTGCCCAGTGTGTTAATTTGCTTCTTGAGTTCATTATGTGATTATCCTATGGTGTTTGTAAATGCTTTTACAAACATATTACCTTATTGATTGTTTCTAATTCTGGGGCTGGCTGAAAGCCAAAACCCTCCCCCCCTAAGTCTCCTCTATCAATCTCCCTAGTGTGAGCATTGTCATATTATTCAAAGGCATAATGTCGTTATGACATCCTGAAAGATTTTATTGACGTACTTCTCATGCATTGCATTCATTTATACATGTACATTGACCCATGACCAGATGATATTATATACACGTATGTATGTATATTATATGTATATGGGATATGGGAAAATGTTACATCGTTATATACGCACCACTACCTGATCAACTGGTATACATTGATAATTTGCCCACAATGGTGGAGATGATATGAGGTATTCCCTCAGAGGCTTTTGATGTTATGAACACATGTACCTACGCATGACATGACATTCATACACATATGCATGACATTATAAGTATTTCATGATTTACAGAGTTATCCAGACTTACAGATTACCAGCTACATATATTTGTAATAAATGTTTATGTACTATATTGGAATTCCTCCTCCTATTTAAAGGGTACCCTTGTCATTTTTTTCACACATGATATTGAATACAAGAACATTCTCTGCTCTCTAACTTAAACATTCTCTACTATCAGCTCCTTTGATTTATTGCTTACATTTATTGTGTTTCATTTATTATTCTTCATTTATTACTCATCATTGATCATAAATATCCACCTTCGAGGCCCATAGGACATTTATAGCTTCATCGACCATCCTCTATTAACATCAAGCCTCGACCTCGAGGACCAATCTCGGCCAACTCGAATCCCCCGATTCTGGACAGTCTGGTTTGCCCATTTCAATCCTCTATCATTTTCACCTTATTTCTTTAACTCACACTTAGCATCTATTTCCTAACAACTAGTATTAAAATAAATCATATATTTTTAGAACCACATATCAAATTTAATTGTAATTACCATTTTCAAGGTAAACACAATACTTGCTCAAAGTTGTCGAATTCACAAGAAGAAACTCATAAGTTCTTCATCTAAGAGGTAAGGTTCCATGTCCTAGTCTCAATTTCGAATTTGGGGTAGAAGATGGTTAATGAGGGGTGTGATTCTTGGGTATGAGAGTGTATCTATGCATGCATGTACGATCATGAGTTGTGGGAAGGTAGCTGAGCTCAAATAGGTAGAGCTTGGGTTGTGGGGTGAATGAAATCCACTATAGGAGAAGCTAGAAATCATAATTCCCACCTGGTTCTTGGTAAAAAGCTTAAATGAGCTGGAAACATGAACTCCTTCCTAATTTGTGTTCAATTTTGCTATATATCTAAATAGATCAAAGTTGCTAGGATTTTCAGAACTGTGTAGTGAATTAAGGAAATCTTAAAGAGAGGTATGTTAGCTAAACTTTTCTCTTAGAATTGAATCCCATGATGTTCTTGTAAGTCCCTAGTTGTTCGTTATAAATTGACTACTCCAAGTAAGCTTGGGGTCAAAAATATGTAAATATGAATATGTACAAAATGTGTTTCAAATGTTTTTATCATATGGTTCTTGAAGCCCTTGGGAACTCTGACACATTAGGGTCCAAGGTTCTTTGCCCTTTTTCCCTAATTGCTCAACTTGGCCCCTTTTTCACCTATTGGATAAACCAACTGATTTGTGTAAATGGCTATTCTCCTGGGACTTTTTGATCAAGTTATGGCTACTGGATGTGGTCTATTTTGTGTAAATGGATGTTGTTTTCTGGGCTTATGTGAAAACCTGTTGGACATGATAATGAAGGCCTGGCCAGGCTGGGTATACTTTGGGCCTGCCTTAGGCCCACTATAGATATATTGTAACTATGTAATTTGTTTCGCTCATTGGGTCATTAATAATATTGTAATAACAATTAGGGTGTTAGTAAAATTGGGAAAATAGGTTTATCCTAATACTTGCATGAACGAGAAGAATTCCTGCATATAGGTGTTTAATTTGCTCGAACATGTTCTTCCACTATGCGTGTTAGATAACCCGCCTATAGGACTTGAGTGATTAATTCGTTTACATATTCTGCTTCTACATGTTTGTTAGATATCATGCCTATAGGAAATAAAATGTCTAATGTTTCAATTTGCATTACATCATATTCATTAGATACTATGACTATGGGGGTTTTGTTCTACAAATCTGCATTTTAGAAATCATGCCTATAGGGTTTCAATTGGTTAATGTGTTGTTGTTATAATTGCTCACTTAGGAGACATGCCTATAGGAGCTAAAACAAGTTTCAATCGGTAATTGTAGAAATCCTTCTTATAAGGTAATGTCGCTCGCTTTTAAGTGTTAATATTGAATTTTCAACACCGTTTCGTTGCCACTATTAGAAAGCATGCCTATAGGATCAAACTGAGTAACTCTGAATATCTTCCATGGTTATCACTGCTAACTGCTTCGTAAATTACCTAGATATCATGTCTATTAGTTTGATATATTATAACCTGTAATTAGTAGGCAACTGTGTAGTAACTTAGAAATTATATCTACAATGGCGCCTTACATCTGAGACTGCTTGCACGTTTGAGTTCCAAGGTTACATAAAAAATCATGTCTATAGGGCTTAATGACTTTTAACTCGTCTCAATTCTGAAACTGTCAAACGCCTAATTTGTTTGCGTGCATTTTTTGTCTAAGTGTGGAGGCTAACTTTAGCCCTCAATTGCCTTTACATGAAGTCCAACTTATTTTGTATGTCGCCTAGTTTTATCATTTTGAGCAACCTAGGTTAAGTCTAGAACAACCCAAAATAGAGGTCCAAATGCCTCCTAGACCATAGGCATGAGACGGTTAGTGCAAGCATAAGGTACGACTTAGAATCAATTAGTACGCCTTAGGTAACAACTTAAACATAGTAATTGGGTAGCAGGAGATGATAGTTTGTGTCCGCTGAACAATACAAGTAACACCCCATCTCGAGGGAGTTACAAAGTATTATTTATGTTTCACGGGGTAATCCTTTAGGTGAAAAAACGTAGGACACCTCCCCATCTTGTCTAAAAGTAAACTATTTGTGCTTATTGGTAGACTTTTGATTATTATTTCCCAAACTTCTCGTCTTTCTCTCTTGTTTTTTACTAATTCATATAATTCGAGTTCAGCCTGGACCCACAGTTGTGGACCTCGAGGAACGCTTAACACCTTTTCCGCGAGGTAATTTGAGCCCTTACCCAATCTTTGGTGATGAAAATTGGTTAAACCAGAGTTACTATCAAATTGGTGCCCTAACACACCTCATACCCGTTAGGTGGCGACTCTCTCTTTTAATACCTTCCTTAAAAAAGTTTTCATGTTTCGAAACCCAATTCCACGTGAAAAAGGGGCGTGATAGGGGGTTTATTCCCAACAACTGATATGAGAGCACAAATGCTGCTCGTTCACAACATGGCAAAGAAGGAAAAAAAATGACTGATGTTTTAATTTTTAGTACAACATATTCATTAGATACTATGACAATGGGGTTTTGTTCTACAAATCTGCATTTTAGAAATTATGCCTATAGGAGCTAAAACCAGTTTCAATCGCTAATTGTAGAAATCCTGCCTATAGGGTAATCCCACTCGCTTTTAAGTGTTAATATTGAATTTTCAACACTGTTTCGCTGCTACTATTAGAAAGCATGCCTATAGGATCAAACTGAGTAACTCTGAATATCTTCCATGGTTATCACTGCTAACTGCTGCGTAAATCACCTAGATATCATGTCTATATGTTTGATCGCTTATAACATGTAATCAGTAGACAACTGTGTAGTCACATAGAAATTATATCTAAAATGGTGCCTTACATATGAAACTTCTTGCAAGTTTGAGTTCCAAGGTCACATAGAAATCATGTCTATAGGGCTTAATGACTTTAACTCGTCTCAATTCTGAAACTGTCAAACGCCTAATTTGTTTGTGTGCATTTTTTGTCTAAGTGTGGAGGATAACTTGAGCCCTCAATTGCCTTTACATGAAGTCCAAATTGTTTTGTATGTCGCCTAGTTTTATCATTTTGAGCAACCTAAGTTAAGTCTAGAACCACCCAAAATAGAGGTCCAAACGCCTCCTGGACCATAGACATGGACAGGTAGTGCACGCATAAGGTACGACTTAGAATCAATTAATGCGCCTTAGGTAACAACTTAAAGATAGTAATTGGGTAGCATGTGATGATATTCTGTGCCCGCTGAATAATTTGAGTAACACCCCATCTCGAGGGAGTTATGAAGTATTGTTTATGTTGCACGAAGTGATCCTTTAGGCTAAAAAACTTAGGACCCCCCATCTTGTCTTAAAGTCAACTATTTGTGCTTATTGGTAGACTTTTGATAATAATTGCCCAAACTTCTTGTCTTTCTCTCTTGTTTTAAACTAATTCTTATAATTCGAGTTCGGTTGGGACCCACTGTTGTGGACCTTAAGGAATGCCTAATACCTCCTCCTCGAGGTAATTTGAGCCCTTATCTGATCTTTGGTCATGCAAATTGGTTAAACCAGAGTTACTTGAAAATAGGTTCCCTAATGCACCTCAAACCCGTTAGGTGGCGACTCTCTCTTTTAAAACCTTCCTTGAAAGAGTTGTCAGGTGTCGAAACCCGATTTTGCGAGAAAAAAGGGCACGACACCATGGCGACTCTGCTGGGGATATTTTTAGTCTCTTACCATGGAGAACTTGGTCTATATGAATTAATCTTCTTTGATGAACGTGTTTCCTTGTTCTTTATCGTTACATGAGCATCCCCCTTTCATTTTCCCTTTTTATGGCTACATGCTCACCCTTTCCCCTATTTCCCTCTATCTGAATTTGTATTAATATGAAAATCTTTGCTTAATCTAGTTGCAATGTGTGCTTTCCTTTATTTTCTAGTCATTTTCACTTGCTCCAAATCATTTTTAAATTTTCTACATCATGTCTCTCCCTACCCCTACCCCTACCCCTTGCTTGCTTTATTACAATTCTTTCACATTGCACAAAATAACTTCTTCCTTGTTTCCTTTTGTTTTTATGTCTTTACGCTCCATTTAATACTTGATTTATTGTATTCATCATGCAAAATACTTGACAACATATTATTTTATCTTCTCATAAAGCATGCTCCACATCATATTCCACTCGTGCATAACTAATACCATAGCGGCACTTGATGAGTGTTTGCGCTCTTCTCAAATCACCCATAAAATTTGGAAAGGCTTATTTGCGGTAAAACTAGTCGATCAACGGTGCAATCGAAGGTTCCGTGCCTTTCCCTCTCAAGTTGTCCACTTGAGGGTACCGATCTAGACCCTTTTTATGGGTTAGAATGTTGTCCGTGTAAACTCTCGGTAAGACTTGTCCAAAGCCCGCCGGGATTTCCATAATCCTAATGGGTACGATCATGATATGTGCATTATTTGGAGAAAACGTGCTGAAATGTTGATCATTAATTTGTAAATAGTCAAATCTGGAGGGGGAAAGGGCTAACTTTATTTATTTTGCAGAAGTGAGGCATAAAGTCCCCAGGTTCGGCATAATTTGAAGTATCCCACCTTTGTTGTTGGATTGGTGGAAAATCTCTCACCAAGTGACAAAAATCATGTGAAAAGAGTCCTCGGGAATTTACATTCCTTGTTAGATATTCAGGCGAACAATGTACTAAATTGAGGCTGACACTATGTTCTAGGATGAGAAGAGGGCCGTCTTCCGTTTTGGTGATATAGAAATGACTCCCCTTCTCGAGGAAATAAGAGGCTTCGCTGGGCTCCCGTGGGATAGCCCTGGTTTGTTGATATCGGAAAACCATACTTCTCGAGGCTTCCTAAAAATGATGGGTTGCAGGAAGAATGGTGAATTAGTCTGTATGAAGAAATCTTACATACCATTCGATTTCTTTTACGAGCGTTATGGGAACAACAAGTCATATCGCCTTTACCAGGATGAGTTTGCAATCACCTCTTTGGGTTGGACTCACCGTCGGGTTTTTGCATTCATTGTCTGTTTTTTGGGGATGCTGGTATTTCCCATACAAGGAGAAAGGATCCACACTCGCCTAGGTATGGTCACTAAGACCCTAATGGAAGGATATGAGGGGAAAACTTACACTATTGTCCCAATGATCGTGGTTGAGATGTACCGAGCCTTAGAACGTTGCAAAAAGGGATATAGGCATTTCGAGGGTTGCAACCTATTTCTGCAAATATGGTTGTTGGAACACCTTCAGAGAGGAGAATATTGTCAAGAGTTTCCGCGGCGAGCATGGAATTACCACATAACTTATCACCATCCGGAGAGAATGACTTTTATCCTAGACAGGTTCGCACAACCGGGAAACAATGTGAGCTGGGTACATTTCTTTAGCAATTTGACTGATGACAAGGTACATTGGATGCTCGACTGGTTCCCTAGAAGTGAATTCATCATCAGGTCGAGAGATGTTCCTCATCTAGTGCTAATTGGATTAAGGGGAATCTATCCTTATGCTCCTATCAGATTCATGAGGCAAGCTGGGAGAAAATAGGTTATACCACGAGTTTCCAAAATGGTTTATTACAAAGCAAACTTCCAAGGGAATGCCATTCCATTCAAGTTCGAGGCATAGCACATGTGGCATCAAAAGATCATTGTGGAGAAAGATACCATCGAGCCAGATCGGTATCATGCCGGTCATGTGTACTTCTACCCATCATGGTTGGTCAGTGAGATAGCGGGAGAGGTCAAGCCAGGGGTTGATTTAAGAAATAGGGTCATAGACGATGCTGCCGAAGCACAAGTCAAATACAAGAGGTTGCGCAAAAGGGTTTTGAATATAAGGCCAGGCATTTGGAACAACAAAAAGAGGACATGGAAGCAATCAATGAATTGAGGGGAATCACTACTAAATCAATAGAGAGGTTGGAGTATTTGGATCAGGGTTTGATGGAACTTGAGGAAACATGAGGAAAATGGTTTCGGATTGTCAAAACGCAGAGGGCAATGAAGGAGGACATCTATCAAGGGCATATATGCTGTAGGACATGCACAACCTGGGGAATCTGATTGATGGGGCTAAGAAGACCAAGCTTGGAGAAGGTCTCTCTGGGACCGAGTAGATTGGAATGATGTTTTACTTATTTTCTAGATTCGTTTAGATGTCGATTGTAATAAGGGAAATGCCACTAATGACTCTGTATAATTATTGTTGTTTTAATAGAGGGTTGGTCTATTTATCATATTAATGACATGACGCAGTTATCGACATTGAGTTTTCTCCAAATCTACATGTCGCTAGGCCTACCTGGGGAAAACTGAGGTCCCTAAATTAGGACGCGAATTTGTAATTCCGCAATACACGTTTAAATACTACAAAAATCCTATTAATACTCCTTACTGACCTGTTTACCTTTTGTTTTTTTCTTCTTTTCTTTGTTTATTTCAATCCCCTAAGGTTGGTTTGTGCATATTGGAATCATCAGCATATCATACCAGATCTAGAGGTCCTCCACCTCCTCCTCCTCCAAGTGATCCTAAGAACAAAGGAAAAGCTAAGATGGATGATATGAGTGGTATCAGGAAGACAATGCTACACATGCAGAGAATGTCGAAACTTCGGATGGTCGAAGTAGTCCGGCGCAGAATGACTTGGTTTTACGGTTAAAACAAAAGATACTGGAGTTACAAGGGGAACTTGAGCAGGTTCATAACTTGGCAAACCTTTCCCTTACCCTGAATGTTCCCTACATCAACCAAGAAAATGCCCAAAACCCAACACCTCCCCAAAAAACACAAAACCAGCACCCGCAAAATCCTCCCGCACCTCATCAATATTCCACGCCTCCCCAAAATCCTAATCCTCCACCAGTGCCAACTCCTCTACAAAATCACCATAATCCGACCCAACACCCACAAACTACCACCTACCACACTCCTCAAAATGCACCACAACCTACTCCTGATCCCCAAAACTCAACCAATGATCACCACTACACCCAAATCCCTGAAGTCCACCAAAGTAACCCCATATACAGGGAAACCTTACCCCACACTTCACAATAAACCCCGTATACATCGGAATCCTCCGAGAAGGACGTGCTCATCAAGAACATGGCGGAAGAACTTAAGAAGCTTACAAGTCAAGTCCAAGGTGTTGAAGGTGGTAAAGGCATCAGAGGCTTGAACTATGAGGATTTGTGTATTCTGCCAGACGTAGAACTACCATAGGGTTACAAACCTCCTAAGTTCAAAATGTTCGACGGGACAGGTGATCCAAAGGTACATCTAAGAACGTATTGTGACAAGCTCATAGGGGTTGGTAAAGACAAAGAATCCGCTTGAAGATATTCATGAGGAGCCTCATTGGAGACGCTCTATCTTGGTACATCAGTAAAAATCCAAAGAAGTGGATTAATTGGGTAAGCATGATGTCAGATTTTATGGATTGCTTCAGATTTAATACAGAGAATGCACCAGGCGTCTTCTATATCAAGAATCTTAAGAAGAAGCTGACAGAAACTTTCCGCGAGTATGCTACTAGGTGGAGATCAGAAGCTGCAAAAGTAAGGCCAGCACTAGAAGAAGAACAAATGAACAAGTTCTTTGTCCGAGCCTAGGATCTGCAATATTTTGAGAGGTTGATGTTTATTGAAAACTACAAAATTTCCTGAAATCATCAAATTGGGAGAAAGAATAGAAGAGGGAATTAAAAGCGGGGTGGTACCAAAATTTTGAGGCACTCCAGGCTACAAACAAAGCCTTGCAGTGGGCGGTATATCTAAAAATAAGGAAGTAGGGGCTGTGATGGTAGCCCAAGGTCCAAAGTCTCCTCTCACATACTAAACACCTCCACCCGCATATCAGCCTTTACCTCCCAGATATCAAAAACCCGCTACCGCCTACCATACTTACAACACTCAGCCAGCATATTACCACTCACCACCAGCCCGCCAAAATTACCAAAAACCTAGGCCAAATTTTGACAGTAGACCACCTAGACAATACACTCCTATTGTCGAACCCTTCGACTAGTTGTATGAGATATTGAAAGCTGTCAGTTATGTCACTCCCATTCCCGCTGTCGCCATGGAAAATTTTTCTCAGTGGGTCAATCCAAATAAGAAATATGCCTACCATTCGGGCATGAAAGGTCACACTATTGATGAATGTCGCACTCTGAAGGACAAGATCCAGACACTGATTGACACCAAGGTTATACAGGCAAAAGAGGCTGCACCTAATGTCCGCAACAATCCTCTGTCGGATCACAGGGGAGGGGGGGGGGGGGGGGGGGGGTAAACGTGATAGAAGCTGATGAAGAGTGGGATCCGGAAGGATCAATCAGACTCATTCGGGAAAGGGATGATACTAAAATACCTACAGTCACTCTCACACCTATTGTGGTACATATCCAGTCACCGATTGAAGTTGAGGTAGCCGCACCAACTCCATTAGAGGTTGAAGTAACAACGCCTTCACCCGCGCCAGCTTCGTTCGAAGTGGCAGTGACCAGACCATTCACCGTGACGGTAGCACCTACACCATCCTTTAATTCCAATGCTATACCCCAGGACTACGCTGCAGAAGCGAGAAGGAAAGGGGAAAATGGAAGAAACTGGTTCAGCACAAGGTATGACCAGAATTGGTAGGGTTTACACGCCCACGTATTTGGGAGTAACAAGTAAAGAAGCCACTTCCAAACAACCTGTCATTGAAATCGGCCCGAATGATCTTTGGAGAAAGGTGCAAGCGAGAGAGTATTCTATGGTCGATCATCTGAACGAAACCCCTGCTCAAATATCCATTCTGTCACTACTACAAAATTCTGAAACCCATAGGAATGCATTGATGAAAGTGTTGAATGAGGCTTGTGTACCCAACAACATTACCAGTGGAGAGATGGCCAAAATGGTAGGAAAAGTATTAGAAAGCCATAAGATCACTTTTTATGAAGATGAATTGTCGCCAGAAGGGCTAAGTCATAACATGGCATTGCATATCACAGTATCGTGCGAAGACAAATTCATTGCTAGAGTTTTGATAGATGGGGGTTCAAGTCTCAATATCTGTCCATTGACTACATTGAAGAGATTGGCAAAGGTTTGCATGAAATATGAGCAGGAACTATGAATGTGAAAGCATTCGATGGGTCTCAAAGGGCCACGATCGGAGAGACCAACCTCTGTTTGCAAATGTGCCCAACTTGGTTTGATGTTGAGTTCCAAGTGCTCGACATATCTCCCTCATACAATCTGCTGTTGGGAAGACCTTTGATACATGTCGCTAGGGCTGTAGCTTCCACTCTGCATCAGGCTGTGAAGTTCGAATGGAACCATCATGAGATGATCATTCATGGAGACGGGAGAAACCCTATTTACCCCAATCAATATTCCGATTGTGGAGAATATAAGGAAGTTAGGGGGAGAGACTTACCATCGCATTGAGCGTGTTAACGCAATCGAGAAGGATAAATGGTGGAGTAGCAAGATAGAAAGCATATTGTCATGGACAGGGTATGAACCCGACAGAGGTCTTGGCAAGAATCTCCAAGGGATCACCAAACCAATACAATTAAAGCGTCATGACACGACCTTTGGACTAGGATATCAATACACCTAGCATGAGTATCAGAATTGGCTGCCACCATGGCGCGCTCCTTATTACCCTCTTGAGCAGCCAATACCACATTTGAGCCAATCCTTCCATCTGGACGATATGATGTGGGGATATGAAAAAGATGAAATTCTAGCTGGTTTAAGGAGTCTGTTCTTAAAAGATAAAGATATGGACTGTAGCGTAATAGTTGAGGAAGAGGAGGAGGAAGTCCTCATTATCCAGATAGTGGAGAATGGTTCTGTTCTCAGGAACTGGACCGCCACACCATCAAGGACCCTCCGGGTTCCGGGGTAGCTTGGATGCTAGCATCACGTACCTTGAAAACAATTTTTTATGAGCATATTTTTTTAAAAACATTTATTTTAGTATTTTGTTACTTTGCTTTGAAACAATTGGTTGAATCGTTAAAAAACCACTTTTGTTTGACATTTTGGTACTTATTAGTAGATTGCTATTTTATTATTTATTATTATCCATCATATTTTTTTCACTACAACATTATTATTACTTATCCTGATAAACCAACAACTGTGACATATAATGAGACAATGCAACATAAGGATAGTGACTTAGAGGAAATAGAAGAAGAGGATATGATACCCGATGAAATTGTCAAAGAAGTGGAAAATTTTGAGAACAAGCCTAAGTCCAATCTGGAAGAAACCGAGATAGTCAACTTGGGAGATTCCAAAACAGTCAAAGAAACTCACATAAGCATTCACCTGTCACCATCAGAGAAAGAAGAATACACCCGTTTCCTGAAAGAATATGAAGATATTTTCGCATGGTCTTATGATGATATGACTGATTTGAGCACATCTATAGTGGATCATAAACAACCTACCAACCCAATGTGTCCGCCAGTAAAGTAGAAGCTCAGAAAGTTCAAGTCAGATATGAGTTTGAAAATCAAAGAAGAGGTCACCAAGCAAATCAAAGCTAAGGTTCCTAGAGTGGTTGAATATCTGACTTGGTCGGCCAACATCGTTTCAGTTCTGAAGAAGGATGGGAAAGTCAGAGTATGCTTCGATTATCGGGACCTAAACAGAGCAAGTCCCAAAGATGATTTCTCATTACTCAACATACACATACTAATCGACAATTGTGCCAAGCATGAACTCCAGTCTTTCGTGGATTGCTTCGCGGGATATCATCAGATCTAGATGGATGAAGAAGATGCCGAAAAGACACCTTTTATTACACCATGGGGGGGGAGGGGGTGTATTGCTATAAAATGATGTCGTTTGGTCTGAAGAATGTTGGGGCCACTTATATGAGATCCATGACAACTATTTTCCACGACATGATACACACGGAGATATAGGTATATGTGGACGACGTCATTATCAAATCCAAGAAGGGTACGGATCACATACCAGACTTGAGAAAATTCTTTGATCGACTTAGGAGGTATAATTTGAAACTGAATCCCGCAAAATGTGCCTTCGGGGTCCCCGCCAGAAAGTTGTTAGGATTCATCGTTAGCCGCTAAGGAATTGAGCTAGACCTGTCAAAGGTCAAGGCTATCCAGGATTTGCCACCTCCAAAGAACAAGAAAGACGTGATGAGTTTCTTGGGGCGTATCAATTAAATCAGCAGCCTCATAGGACAATCGATCGTGATCTGTGAGCCGATTTTCAAAATGTTAAAGAAAGATGCCACAACAAGTTGGACTAAAGACTTCTAGAAAGCTTTTGACAAAATCAAGGAATATTTGTCCACCCCACCAATCTTAGTCCCCCCGGAACCTGGTAGACCACTGCTACTCTATCTGTCCGTACTAGATGGAGCTTTCAGTTGTGTCTTGGGGAAACACAATGATACGGGGAGTAAAGAACATGCCATATACTATTTGAGTAAGAAGTTCACACCCTACAAAGCACGGTACTCTATGCTGGAACGCACCTGTTGTGTTATGAGATAGATAACTCAGAAATTAAGGCACTACTTCTGTGCCTACACCACATATCTCATATCAAGGATGGATCCTTTGAAGTACATCTTCCAGAAACTCATGCCTACAAGGAAGCTGGCAAAATGGGAGATACTGTTGAGTGAATTTGACATCGTCTATGTGACTCAGAAGGAGGTTAAGGGACAAGAATTAGCAGATCCATCTTGCAGAAAATCCTGTAGGAGGAGAGTACGAACCACTAAAAACATATTTTCCCTATGAAGAAGTATCATTTGTAGGAGAAGATATCACCGAGGCCTATGAGGTTGGAGGATTTTTTTTTATGGAGCCGCAAATTTCAAAGGAGTGGGTATCAGAGCTGTTTTGGTGTCAGAGACAGGTCAACATTACCCGGTATCCGCAAAACTAAGATTTCCGTGTACCAACAATATGGAAGAATATGAGGCATGCATTTTGGGGCTCAATTTGGCCATTGACATGAATATCCAAGAATTGCTAGTAATTGGTGATTCATATCTTCTGGTACATTAGGTTCTAGGAGAGTGGGCTACAAAGAATACCAAAATATTACCATATCTATATCATATGCAAGAGTTGATGAAGAGATTCACAAAGATAGAGTTCAGACATGTCCCGAGAATCCAGAATGAGTTCGGAGACACATTGGCCACTTTGTCCTCCATGATACAACATCCAGACAAGAATTTTATTGACCCTATTCCGGTAAGGATTCATAATCAGCCATCTTATTGGGCTCACATTGAAGAAGAAACAGATGGGAATCTGTGGTTCAATAATATCAAGGAATACTTGGCAAAATAATAATACTCGGAGCATGCAAATCATACCCAGAAATGCATGCTTCGAAGATTATCCAACCATTTCTTCCAAAGTGGAGGAATTCTGTACAGAAAGACTCCAGACCTAGGGTTATTACGATGCATCGACGCCAAATAAGCTTCCAAAATGCTCGAAGAGATACACGCTGGAACTTGCGTACCACACATGAACGTTGTCGTTTTAGCCAAGAAGATACTAAGAGCAGGATACTTTTGGATGACTATGGAAACATATTGCATCAGGTATGTCCAGAAGTGTCATCAGTGCCAAAAACACGCATATATGATACAGGTGCCGCTAAATGAACTAAATGCAACAAGTGCACCTTGGCCTTTTTCCGCTTGAGGAATGGATGTCATTGGTCCAATCGAGCCTACCATTTCAAACGGGCATAAGTTCATTTTAGTGGCCATAGACTACTTCACAAAATGGGTTGAAGTTGCATCTTACAAAGCTGTAACCAAGAAAGTTGTTGTAGATTTTGTCAAAGATCATATTGTTTGCCGATTCGGGGTGCCGAAATCCATCATCACCGACAACGCCGCCAACCTCAACAATGACCTAATGAAAGCTATGTGCGAAACCTTCAAAATCAAGCATAAAAATTCCATAGCGTACTAGCCTCAAATGAATGGAGCCATGGAGACCGCCAACAAGAATATCAAGATAATATTGAGAAAGATGGTAGAAAATCACAAGCAGTGGAACAAGAAATTACCATTTTCCTTATTGGGATATCGTACCATAGTCCGCACATCAACGGGGGAAACTATTTACTTGCTGGTCTACGATACTGAAGCTGTCATTCCTGTCGAGGTTGAAATTCCTTCCTTAAGAATTATACAAGAAGCTGAAATCAGTAATGCAGAATGGATAAGAAATAGTTACGAGCAATTAGCTCTCATTGACAAGAAAAGAATGAATGCGGTGTGCCATGGCCAACTTTATCAGAACAGAATGTCCAGAGCATTCAAAAAAGGGTCAAACCTAGATAGTTCACATCGGGGCAGTTGGTGCTGAAGCTGATCTTCCCTCATCAAGATGAATCCAAAGGGAAATTTTCACCCAATTGGTAAAGGCCCTACATGGTTCACAGAGTGCTAACAGGAGGAGCACTTATACTCGCATAATTTTTTTGAGGAGGACCCTCAATATTCTAATGCAAGGAAGTCGCAATGTCTCTAAAAGTGTCACAATCATTGGCTCATCTAATTTATTTGATATTGTATACTACTATGTTTAAACAGATACATTCATCAAATGCACGCATATTTTTGAAAAACTTTATTTTACGAGCAGCCAGATGTTACCCATAGTAACTTAAGTAGGATCTCGATACAGAACAGAGTAAAGCAAAGCAAGTAGGCAAAGGCACGAACCAACCTTCCCGGCAAAACTCACGATTTTTCTTTGGGTGCAGGAACAAGGAATATTCGAAAACACGTACACACATCAAAATCATTATCTTCATAACGACAAAGCTGATGAATGCAAACATATCTCCAGCTAAGAAATACTCTTCTATCACTTATTATCTTTGCTTCGTATGAGTCTAAGCCTTGCCTCCTTAATTTCATGAGACTAAGCATTGTCTCCATTCTGCATGAGACTAAGCATTGTTTCCATTCTACTAAGCATTGTCTCCATTTTGCATGAGGCTAAGCCCTGCCTCCTTAATTTCATAAGGCTAAGCACTACCTTCTCCTGCATGAGACTAAGCATTGTCTCCATTTTGCATGAGGCTAAGACCTGCCTCCTTAATTACATAAGGCTAAGCACTGCCTTCCCCCACATGAGACTAAGCATTGTCTTCATTTTGCATGAGGCTAAGCCCTGCCTCCTTAATTGCATAAGGCTAAGCAGTGCCTTCCCCTGCATGAGACTAAACATTGTCTCCATTTTACATGAGGCTAAGACCTGCCTCCATCTTGCATAAGGCTAAGCATTGCCTTTCCTTGGACGAGACTAAGAATTGTCTCCCATCCTACATGAGGCTAAGCACTGCCTTCTCAATTGCATGAGACTAATCATTATCTCCCATTTTTCATGAGGCTAAGCATTTCTTCCTTAGTCCCATAAGGCTAAGCTCTACCTTTCCTTGCATAACCCCAAATGCTATGCTACTTGAAATATAGCACTATTCTCTATATTTTCTAGGGGCTAAGATCTGCCCTCGATCTTACACAAGACTAAGCTTTGTCTTGCTTCGCTTCGCATAACCAAGCGTCATGTCTTTGCATCCCATGGGCTGAGATATCGTCATTTTGTCCGAAGGCGTCATAGTCCGAAAGCATCATACTCATAGCCGGAAGACACCATGCCATGGTCTGAGGATCTCTCAATATTTCACATCATTATTCAAAGGCGCCATAGTTCAGAGGCACCGTTTTCATGTCCCGAGAACAACATTTCATGGCCTGCGAATCCCTTATCATGGGATTCATGGACCAGAACATCATGGTCTAACGTCCAAAGACATCTTTCATGGTCCAAAAGAAATTTGCATCATGTTTAAATTATCGCAATATACACCTGCATACATCGTTTTTAAGTTTTGCAGGTGATCCAGGAGGTAACTGTTCTCCCAACGGGAGCAATCTTCGCTCCAGTTTCCGTTCAAAATTCACATCTTGAGACTACCCCAAATATAGCCAACCACCATCCGTTACCCATTTCCATTTGATAACCGTTCAAATATCAATAACCTTTCCAAGGTACATCCATTCACAATTCCGATATCGTTTATCTAGAAGAACTTGTCCATTCCTACAACAACTCCATCAGCTTAGTCCACCCCCGGATCCAGAACTACACACGACCTGATTCCCGTAAAACTAAGGATATGTAGGCAACTCAGAAATCGGAGTTTGGCCTATATTTTTCAAATCACCCCATTCGGTCAAAATCGGTCATCATTTCTTTATCCGACAACTCTTTCATCATTTTCGGGTAAAGAGGGGAAACTGTTGATACCCGATTTTTCCCTTATACACATACACACACACACTTCTAAAATAGTACATATGCATCATCATTTAGCTTATAAGCATATACAAGCGTTTTTCATAATTTTTCATAATTTTTAAAGGCTTTAAATCGATTTATTTATGTATTTTATTATATAACTATCCAGTAATTATCCTTCAAATTATTTTTATGATGATCAAATCATCTAAACTTATCATTGCCACTATGTATGTTTTAAATATTTTACCGCCTTTTAGGGCTAATTGCACATTGTTTGCAATGATAGCTCATATTCATGTATAATTACATTAGTTATGCAAAAAATGAATTTTTTATATTTTTATAATGTTAATTAATTATTTTAATAATTTTTAGTGCACAAATAATATTTTGTTATTTATTAATAATTTTATAAATTATTTTTTGTTAATTATTTGGTATTTAAAAACTAGCCTAAATCCCACCTATTTTTCGGACCAAGCCATGGCCCAAAAATTAATATCCCAGCCCAAATAACCCCAACCCAAATAAAATGAACCCAATCCCCACAACCCGGTCCCGACCCGTCCAAACAAACCCGACCCAGCTCCCTTCTAATCGCGACCGTTGATCTCTGAGATCAACAACCCACATCAAACCACCCCCTTTAACTACCCAAACCTCCTAAACCTAACCTCATTCTCACCGTCCGCCGCCCTCATATACTCACCTCCCTTCTCCCTCATATAATCACCTCCCTTCTCCCTCCTAAGAACCCTAGCCGCCGCTCCTCTAAAATCTCTTCTAATCTCATCGAATACGGGATTCCATGGTTATTCTTTGCCATATACGACCTGTCCCTAGTATTGATTACTCTCTTATGCTGCATGCCTAAACATGGAAAGCAGATTTCATCGAGATCGAACCAAAATCGGTTCATTCAAATAGTTGACCTTTCTTCTATTCCGTCTATATTCATACTCTGCTCTGTTTGGCTCTTGGCTGGCTGCAAGCCAAGGCCACCAGATTTCTATTCTTCTCGGCCTCTCATGGATGTGAGCACTGCCCTAGGTTCTTGAAACCCTTGGAACTTGACACATTCGAGACTCTAGGTCCTTAGTGCAGTTCTTTTCTTGATTATTGAACAATCACTGGTTAGTTTCTGACTTTAGCAATGATTATTATGTTTTAATTAGCATGTTCGTTGAGTTGCATAACCTAATATGTTCTCTTGACTCTTTTCCTGGATAATTCTGCCTATAATTGCTAGCTTAATGATGACTTCGCACCTAATTTTGTTGATTTAGACAGAATAAAGCATGCTTAGTTTAGTGTTGTTGATAACTCAAATATTTTGTTTTGATAATATGGTTTAATCCATGTTCACTGCCTAATTATGAACTTCCAATGGTTAATTGATGTTATTAACCTGCCCAAACTTGTTTAAGACCTTTACTCAAAACGTTGTATGCTCCTATGACTATTGTTGCCACTCTATGTGTTCTTGCCATGACCAATTTGTACCTCTAATTACTTGTGATCTTTTAAAACTAACCTTCTTTGACTAATGCCCTCTATGATACCTGATCCTGTTTATAGTATACTGTTTAATCCTGAGTTTGGTATAATCTGATCCCTTAAGTTCTACACTGATTGCATTACTTGGTTTTACTAGCCTAATTCCCTTGCCTGTTAACTTTGCAATCCTAGGATCTTTGTCTCTTAACATATTTCACCTTGCCCAGTGCGTTAATTTGCTTATTGAGTTCATTATGTGATTATCCTATGGTGTTTGCAATTGCTTTTACAAACATATTACCTTATTATTATTTTTATTGATTGTTTCTAATTCTGGGGCTGGCTGAAAGACAAAACCCTCCCCCCTAAGTCTCCTCTATCAACCTCCTTGGTGTGAGCACTTCCCTGGGTTCTTGAAGAGCTTGGAACTCTGACATAGTAGGGTCCAAGATTCTTTGCCATTTTTCCCTAATTGATCAACTTGGCCCCTTTTTGACCTACTGGATAAACCAACTGATTTGTGTAAATGGCTATTCTCCTAGGACTTTTGATCAAGTTATGGCTACTGGATGTGGTCTATTTTGTGTAAATGGATGTTGTTTTCTGGGCTTATGTGGAAACCTGTTGGACATGAGAATGAAGGCCTGGCCAGGCTGGGTATACTTTGGGTCTGCCTTAGGCCCACTATAGCTATTTTGTAACTATGTAATTTGTTTCGCTCATTGGGCCATTAATAATATTGTAATAACAATTACGGTGTTAGTAAAATTGGGAAAATAGGTTTATCCTAATACTTGCATGAACGAGAAGAATTCTTGCCTATAGGTGTTTAATTTGCTCGAACATGTTCTACCACTATGCGTGTTAGATAACCCATCTATAGGACTTGAGTGTTTAATTCGTTTACATATTATGCTTCTACATAATTGTTAGATATCATGCCTATAGGAAATAAAATGTCTAATGTTTCAATTTGCATTACATCATATTCATTAGATACTATGACTATGAGGTTTTGTTCTACAAATCTGCATTTTGTTCAATTGGTTAATGTGTTGTTGTTATAATTGCTCACTTAGGAGACATGCCTATAGGAGCTAAAACAAGTTTCAATCGGTAATTGTAGAGATCCTTCTTATAAGGTAATGTCGCTCGCTTTTAAGTGTTAATATTGAATTTTCAACACCGTTTCGTTGCCACTATTAGAAAGCATGCCTATAGGATCAAACTGAGTAACTCTGAATATCTTCCATGGTTATCACTGCTAACTGCTTCGTAAATTACCTAGATATCATGTCTATTAGTTTGATATATTATAACCTGTAATTAGTAGGCAACTGTGTAGTAACTTAGAAATTATATCTACAATGGCGCCTTACATCTGAGACTGCTTGCACGTTTGAGTTCCAAGGTTACATAAAAAATCATGTCTATAGGGCTTAATGACTTTTAACTCGTCTCAATTCTAAAATTGTCAAACGCCTAATTTGTTTGGGTGCATTTTTTGTGTAAGTGTGGAGGCTAACTTGAGCCCTCAATTGCCTTTACATGAAGTCCAACTTGTTTTGTATGTCGCCTAGTTTTATCATTTTGAGCAACCTAAGTTATGTCTAGAACCACCCAAAATAGAGGTCCAAATGCCTCCTGGACCATAGGCATGAGACGGGTAGTGCACGCATAAGGTACGACTTAGAATCAATTAGTTCGCCTTAGGTAACAACGTAAAGATAGTAATTGGGTAGCAGGAGATGATAGTTTGTGTCCGCTGAATAATACGAGTAACACCCCATCTCGAGGGAGTTACGAAGTATTATTTATGTTTCACGGGATGATCCTTTAGGTGAAAACACGTAGGACCCCCCCACCTTGTCTTAAAGTAAACTATTTGTGCTTATTGGTAGACTTTTGATAATAATTTCCCAAACTTCTCGTCTTTCTCTCTTGTTTTTTACTAATTTATATAATTCGACTTCGGCCGGGACCCACAGTTGTGGACCTCAAGGAATGCCTAACACGTTTTCCTCGAGGTAATTTGAGCCCTTACCCGATCTTTGATGATGCAAATTGGTTAAACCAGAGTTACTTGCAATTAGGTGCCCTAACACACCTCAAACCCGTTAGGTGGCGACTCTCTCTTTTAATACCTTCCTTAAAAGAGTTGTCATGTGTCGAAACCCAATTCCACGTAAAAAAAAGGGCGCGACAGGGGGTTTATTCCCAACAACTGATATCAGAGCACAAATTCTACTCGTTCACAACATGGCAAAGAAGGATGAGGGATATGCTCATCCAACAAGGTTTACACAAAGTACTAGATGCTGATGCCAAAAATCCTGATACCATGAAAGCTGAGGATTGGACTGACTTAGATGAAAGGGATGCTAGTGCAATCAGGTTGCACTTATCAGATGATGTGGTAAATAACACCATTGATAAAGACACCCCGTGTGGCATTTGGACAAGGTTGAAAAGCCTATACATTTCCAAAACACTGACAAATAAATTGTACTTGAAGAAGCAACTATACGCCCTACACATGGGTGAAAGTATGATTTTTTTGTCACATTTAAATGTGTTTAACGGACTAATCACACAACTCGCAAATCTCGGAGTGAAAATCGAGGAAGAAGATAAAGTCATCTTGCTATTGAACTCGTTGCCATCTTCATAAGATAATTTGGCAACAACCATCCTGCATGGTTTGGACTACCATTGAGTTGAAATATGTCACATTGGTTCTTCTACTCAATCAGAAGATGAGAAAGAATCCTGAAAATCAAAGACATGCTCTCATCATAGAAGGTAAAGGCAGGAGTTATCAAAGGAGTCGGAGCAGCTATGGTAGATTCGGAGCTCGTGGGAAGTCTAAGAACCAATCCAAATCAAGAGCCAGAAATTGCTACAATTATGATCAACCAGGTTACTTCAAAAGAGATTGCCCAAATCCAAGGAAGGGCGAAGGTGAAAGCAGTGTCCAGAAGAACGAAGACAATAGAACCGCCATGGTGCAAAACAACAATAATGTTGTCCTCTTTATAAATGAGGAAGAAGAATGCTTGTACTTGTCAGGTCCAAAGTCGGAATGGGTGGTTGATACAACAACATCTTACCATATCACACCGGTAAAAGATTTTTTTGCAGATATGCAGCAGGTGATTTTGAGACCGTGAGAATGGGTAACACAAGTTACTCAAATATTGAACGGATTGGTGACATTTGTATTAAGACAAATGTCGGATGCACATTGGTTCTAAAGGACGTGCGACATGTACCTGATTTGCGAATGAACTTGATCTTGGGAATTGCTTTATACCAAGATGGATAGGAGAACTATTTTGCAAATAAAAAATGGAGACTCACCAAGGGATCATTGGGGATTGCAAAGGGAGTTTCTCGTGGCACGTTTTACAGGACAAATGCGGAAATATGCCAAGGTGAATTGAACGAGACACAAGATGAGATTCCTGCAGATTTTTGGCACATAAGGATGGGTCATATGAGCGAGAAGGGATTGCAGATTCTTGCCAAGAAATCACTCATTTCTTATTCCAAAAGTACAACGGTAAAACCTTATGACTATGTTTATTTGGTAAGCAGCATAGAGTCTCATTTCAGATATCATCTAAAAGAAAATTGAATATACTTGATTTGGTAGTTTATGATATTTGTGGTCCAATGGAAATTGGATTGATGGGCGGTAAAAAATATTTTGTTACTTTTATTGATGATGCTTCACGAAAATTATGGGTTTATATTTTGAAAACCAAATATCAGGTCTTTTAAGTTTTCCAGAAGTTTCATGCTTTGGTGGAAAGGGAGGCAGGCCAAAAGCTAAAGCGTCTCCGAAGTGACAATGGAGGTGAGTACACTTCAAGGAAATTTGAAGAGTACTGTTCGAGCCATGGGATCAGACATGAAAATACAGTTTGTGGAACCCCACAACACAATGGCGTAGCTAAAAGGATGAACCACACCATTGTGGAGAATGTGAGAGCATGCTGAGAGTGGCTAAACTGCCTAAGTCATTCTGGGGTGAAGTAGTTCAGACAACCTGTTACCTGATCAATAGGAGTCCATCAGTTCCGTTGGCGTTTGACATCCCAGAGAGAGTTTGGACCAACAAGGAGGTTTCCTACTCGTATTTGAAGGTGTTTGGTTGCAGAGATTTTGCACATGTACCAAAGAAGCAAAGAACAAAGTTGGATGATAAATTTGTTCCCTCCATATTCATCAGATATGGAGATGAAAAGTTCGAATACAGATTGTGGGATCCTGTAAAGAAGAAGTTCATCACAAGCAGAGATGTAGTCTTCCGAGAAAGTGACGTTGGAACTGCTGATGATATGCCAGAGAAGGCCAAGAATGGAAATTCCTAACCTTGTTACTATTCCTTCTACTTCTAGCAATCCCACAAGTGCATAAAGTAGGACCGATGAGGTTGCCGAGCAAGGGGAGCAACCTGGTGAGGTTATTGAGTTGGGGGAGCAACTTGACGATGATGTCGAGCAAGTGGAGAACCCCACTCAGGGAGAAGAACAACCTCAACCTCTGAAGAGATCAGAAAGACCAAGGGTAGAGTCATACATGTACCCTTCCACAGAGTATGTCCTCATATGTGATAAGGGAGATCCGGATAGTCTTATACAGAAAAGAACCAGTGGATGAAATCCATGCAAGAAGAGATGGAATCTCTGTAGGAAAATGGCACGTACAAGTTGATTGAACTTCCAAAGGGTAAAAGACCACTCAAATATAAGTGGATCTTTAAACTCAAGAAAGATGGAAATGACAAGCTGGTCAGATACAAAGCTCGAATAGTGGTTAAAGGCTTAGAAAAGAAAAAAGTTATTGATTTTGACGAAATTTTCTCACTTGTTGTCAAAATTATTTCTATTCGAACAATTTTGAGCTTAGTAGCTTGCCTGGATCTTGAAGTGGAGCAGTTGGATGTGAAAACTGCATTTCTTCATGGAGATTTGGAAGAGGAGATTTATATGGAGCAGCTTGAAGGATTTGAAGTAGCTGGAAAAAACATATGGTGTGCAAATTGAATAAGATTCTTTATGGCTGAAGCATGCACCAAGATAGTGGTACATGAAGTCTGACTCATTCATGAAAAGTCAAAATACATAAAGATCTATTCTGATCCATGTGTGTACTTCAAAAGATTTTCTCAGAACAAATTTATTATATTATTGTTGTATGTGGATGACATGTTAATTGTAGGAAAAGACGAGGGGCTGATCACAAAGTTGAAGGGAGATTTGTCCAAGTAATTTGACACGAAGGACTTGGGCCCAGTATAACAAATTATGGGTTTGAAGATAGTTCGAGAGAGAACAAGCAGAAAGTTGTGGATGTCTCAAGAGAAGTACATTGAACGTGTAACGCTTCAACATGAAGAATGCTAAGCCATTCAGCACACCTCTTGCTAGTCATCTGAAGTTGAGCAAGAAGATGTGTCCTGCAATAGTGGAGGAGAAAGGGAACATGGCTAGAGTTCCTTATTCTTTAGCAGTCGGGAGCTAGATGTATGCAATGGTATGTACCAGACCTGATATTGCTCCTGCAGTTAGTGTTGTTAGCATATTCCTTGAAAATCCTGGAAAGGAACATTGGAAAGCAGTCAAGTGGATACTCAGGTACCTCAGAGGTACTGTAGGAGATTGCTTGTGTTTTGGAGGATCTGATCCAATCTTGAAGGGCTACACATATGCTGATATGGCCGGTGATACTGATAGTAGAAATCCACTACTGGATATCTATTTACCTTTTCAGGGGGAGCTATATCATTGCAGTCTAAATTATAGTAGTGTGTTGCACTTTCAATAATTGAAGCAGAGTACATTACTGCTACAGAAGCTGGCAAGAAAATGAGTATATCGTCTATTGTGACAGCCAAAATGCAATAGACTTGAGTAAGAACTCCATGTACCATACAAAAATAAAGCATATCGATGTGAGATATCATTGGATTCGTGAGCAGGTGGAGAACGAATCTTTACAGGTCAATAAGATTCACACGAGTGAAAATCCTGCTGATATGTTGACCAAGGTGGTACCAAGAGACAAGTTCGAGCTATGCAAAGAACTTGTTATCATGCACTCAAACTAGAAGGCAGTGCTACCTCCTCTAGATGAATGAGACTGAAAGGGAAGATTGATGGGGTCCATCTCATTGAAAAGCCAAAGTAATAGGCATGTGCCTAAGGAAAATATTTGGCTGAGAATTTCTTTGGTTTGGCAGCCAACTTTGTTGAATTGTCAACATTGAAGATAAAGAAGGAAAAACGTGTGCAAATTATCAAATATAATAGGCTTGAAGAGTGAGACTTCGGCTATAAAAAGGAGATCTTTGACTCTCATTTCTATACACCAACAAAGAGAAAGAAGAGTGAGGTTTCACAGACAGGGTATAAGAAAAAAGTGTATGAGAAAATAGAGGTGAGCGAATCGTAGTGAGGTAGGAATGTCAAAAGAAGATTATTTCTTTTGAGTGTTGTAGTGGCCTTTGGAGTATTTTACTCTGATTTAAAATTCTTTGCTATAGTGATAACAGTTTCTCCTCTGGGGGCCGTGGTTTTTTCCATTATTAAAAAAGGTTTTCCACGTAAAAATCTTTGTGACGTTATCGCTTTTTTAATACTTGTTGATTATTGTATCTCCGTGCTACGTTATTATTCCGTTTTATTACTGTGAATATTATTTCTGTAGGGGGTTTATTCCCAACATAAAGATACTAAAATAAAGATGCTCAAAGATAGAATAAGCCTGTATTTTTGATATACTCTGCTAGAGTCGAGCTAATAGCGAAGCTCCAATAAAAGCCTTTTTGTATATAACTATGAAAATGAGAGAAAGAGCAATTGATTTGTTAATTTTTGTTGATCGTGTCCTTACAATGAGTACAAATTCTATTATTTATAATTAAATTTAAGGAGACAAGATCCTCAATTCTCACCCTCTTAAAGGTGAATAAAAATCCCTTTGATTGTTGCATAACGTTGGGAATAAATGCTATTGCATGCTTCATTTAATGTTATTTTCTTTTACCATTGTCTTGCTTTTAAATCCACTTCTCCGATCTTTGTAGCTACAAAATTTATGTAATACCGGTCACATGCTTGTATCCGTAACTGCTGAATCATTTTGAATCTTGTCACAACTGTCACATATCTGCACAAAAGATGTCCCTCTTGTAAACTCTAAATTTTTCCCAAATACAGTATAGCCACCAACCAGCATTTAGATTTTAAGTTTTACGTACAAATTTAACTCCGTCAGAAAACTCCTTTTTTTGAACTCCAGGAAAATTTGCAGCCGTTACAGTTTCTGCCACAACTTCTGTCCTTTGGGTGGATATTTTGTGGTGAGCACTCTGTGCACACTGATTAAACTCTACTATGTAATAGATTGTAAACCACACAAAAAATATAAATCGCACTAGACAAGTCGGGTACGATAGGCTCAGACCCAAAAGAACATTCAGTTGTTTCGAACCTGCATCATCCGTGTAGACATCGCACTCTAAACCCAACTGGGCCGTCCCTTCGGGACAACTCCGCCAGCAAACTTCCAATTCCAATTTCTTTTTAAAAGAAAAATATTATTAAGCGTTTATTTTAGATCAGCCATTTTCAGAAAAAGTGACATTATTTGCATAAAGAGATTAGCATATTAATTAATTAGGTTAAAATTTCGATTATAACTATCATTATGTAAGTGGCGGAGCCGCTCTTGATTACGTTGGTTTGAATTGAGACGTGCTAGCTCCTTGTTACTATATATGATAGTTATTATTATTACAAGAAAAGAAGAAAAAAAAAAGAGATGACAGCTTTTATTTTTTATTTGGAATGAGAACAAATATGCAATGGCTTGCTTATAACAGCAGCATGTGTAACATGAAGAATAAAGTGTTTCACCATCCCACTCAACACGTGTACTATCCCAATTAAACCTTAATTCCATCTTAGATAATTATGCACCGCTTCATCACCTAATTCATGCACCTTCTATGCATCTCCTAATTTCCTTTACAAGAGCCAATTTAAAGCTGCTCAAATTCAAACTCTCAAAACAAAAGCAGTGAACTAAAAAAGCTCTACTTCTATTAAAAACAAAACAAGAAGCAAAAATGAGTCAAGAACCTATAAAATATGGGGACGTATTTGAAGTCTCAGACAAAATTGGTTCAAAACCCATAGCGCCTAAAGATGCAGCTTCTATGCAATCAGCTGAGAACAAAGAACTGGGTCACATTCCAAAAGGTGGTCCTGCTTCAATCATGCAGTCAGCTGCGGTTTTGAATCAGCGATTCGGTGGCGTTGGACGTGATGACATGACAGATATAGCCAGAGATAAGGGTGTCACCGTTTCTCAAACGGAGATTGAGGGGACTCCAATTGTTACAGAGGCCGTTGGGGAAGAGGTATCTTCATTTTATTCGAATTTTTTCTTCATGTAAAGGATTTATATGTAACCTAAAAAAAATAAGTTTTTGCTCAGTTCGTGCAGTATATAAAAAAGGAGATTCAATTGAAACAACCTTTAAATTTCTTCAAGCTAGTTCCGATCGAGCGGTTTAATTACAAACATAATGTGATGACCTACCAGAGAACAGAATAAAATAATCTGGTATACTACATTGATGTTCTAAACGTACATTTTGTAGATTTACGATACTTAAAACTTAACCCCATTTTTTTTAAATGTTTGTTAAGTAGTTTAAAGCTTGAAAATTATGCGCAGATTGTCTTTGAGTTGACACAAACTTAAATAAAGAAGAGAAGACTTTTGAGATATATTATCTTAAATAAGTCATAACATTTGTAGGGCGGTAAAACTTTTGAAACTTGTGATTTGAAATCTGTCAAATACTTTTTATTAAGGAAATATTGAAATGTTTCAATCACTTTGAAATCGAAAAATAATGACAATCTTTTTTAAATAGAGGGAGTAACTATTTCAATCTTTGTTGTAGTTCATATGTACCAAAGAATTTATTCGTTTATTCACCTTTGAAATTTCAGGTTCTTGCCCAATATACTCCTCCATCAGCAGGGAAAGGAGGTGTTGGTGGTGGTGAAGTGGAAGCTACTCATATACCGGATGTTGATGCTGATGTCGTGACCATAGGCGAAGCGCTGGAGTTGGCGGCACTCTCTGCAGGGGACAAACCAGTGGACGAGAGCGACGCGGCAGCGATACAGGCAGCAGAAGTGAGAGCCACAGGACTAGGCCATGTGTTACCAGGAGGCATAGGAGCAGAAGCTCAACGTGCAGCCGCTGTCAATATTCGAACCACACGAGACGAGCAGAAGACCAAGCTCAGTGATATTCTTACTGTAAGTCTCCCTCATCAGACATTTTTTTTTTAAAAATTGATGAAGTTATATACACTGCTAGTCTTATAAGTACAGAAATATTTACTGTGTTAATAATGTGATTATAGAATATTTTTGAGTAGTCAAATATGTAAAACATTGAATATGACCGCAGGACTACTATTTCTGAGGTCGTATTTTTCATGAGTTGAGGGACTCGTTTGGCCATAGATTTTGTCAAAATAAACTTGAGTTTTATTTGACAAACACATGTTTGTCCATAAATTTTGCCTATATTTTGGCAAAATGCCAAGTTCCAAATCCCAAACCCCAAAACCAGCTCAATAGTTGGTTTTGGACCAAACCTCTCATAATACACATGTTTTTTTGGGAAATATGTTTTGAAAATTTGTGTCCACAACACATTTTCATCTTCAAACCAAACTTCAGCCAAAGCAGATTTTTCAAAACAATTGGGAATCTATGGCCAAACACTAGCTAAGTTTTGTGTACAAACAACATTTAAACTTTTACCCATTAAATTAAATAGGCTAGAAACTAACCATAGTCAGGTTAATATATTGACGGTTGACCTAAACCATAGATCAGTACGAGTAACTTGATAGTATTACATGTACAATATGACTCCGTTTATATAAGTTAACTATTTTTTTTTATGGGCAACTTATATAAGTTAACTATTGATCTTTTCTTTTTGTATACTCCTTTGTTTTCCTTATTACTCTCTCTCTTCCCGTTCCATAATTTTTTTTGCTTTTTGAGATTCAAACTATGTAGTCTTTGACAAGCATTTTAAATATCTTAATTTTAACCTTAAAATATTGAGTTAATCTAACTCAATTAAGCTCTAAAGATTTTTCAAATTTTTTCGAAAAGCATAAAGTTTTATATAAACTGCATCTGAGGAGGTACATCTTTTTTATCACTAGGATGCAGCAAGCAAACTTGTGGACGACAAGCCTGTGACGAAGGAAGATGCGGTGGGCGTGGTGGGAGCAGAGATAAGGAATAAGCCTGATTCAGCTACGCACCCTGGAGGCGTAGCGGCATCCATGGCCGCAGCTGCCAATCTGAACAAAGTCTAAAAAATCGATCGGCACTTCAACACATCACAGAGGGGCCTTTCTATTTGCAACGTGTCCTAGGCCCTTTAGTTTAGTCTCTGTCTTTGTATAAACAGTCTGTTTTCCCAGATCGAGTTCTCTTCCTATGCTGTAGTAAAGGTATACCGTAGGTTTTAAACCTTTGTGCGAGTCAGTTTATACTTTATATATACTTAGGAAAATGAATATTTTGAGACTAATATCAGGTTAGGCTTGAGTTATAAGTCACTAAGACCGACACTGAAAAGTGAAAACTACTCTCACAGCAGAATTAATATGGTAATTCATCTGAAGAACAGTGTAATACCATAAGTAACTAACATGTAGTTTGTTAAATTACATAGGTAATTTAGAAATCTTTCACATGTCAACGTGTATAACAGAAGATCGCGGAGATCTCGGCACCTATTAAGAATAGGTTGATTAATTAGTCAATCATGAGATTTCTTACTTCATTTAGAACTGTCATGAGATTTCTTACTTCACTTAGAACTGTAGAGTAGGACTCCTCTACAATATAAAAAAGACCTGATCATTGGTAAAATATTATATTTACGCAATATAAAGCAATATACTGTCATTTTCTAGCTTTTATTATCTTGTTACTCTGTTCTTATATCGGCGGAAACTGGTTCAAGGGTGATCGGACTCGAGGGTCAAGGCAATTTGATTCGTTTGGTTTGTAATTATTTCTTTTATCGTCAATTCTAATACTTATCTATTCTCTTAGTTTGTGCGAAGTTATATCACGTATTCTTAATATCACATATAAATTCAATTGTTATCCGATTTTATAGTAAACAGTTTGGCGCCCACCGTGGGGCTAAGAATAATAAAGATTACCTGGCAGTAATTTTCATAACACACACTATTTTACACTTGTTCTTGTGAGTATCTTTGATTCCAGGATCATAATGTCAAACTCTCAAGCAGCACCCGTACCCATGGACAATGATTTCGGTCGCCATGATGGAAATTTCAACATAGCACCAAGGAATGACGTACCGGCCTCGATGGAGTTCTGGCAGCAGACCCAATCGACGTCAACAACTCGCATGTAGCCATCAATGCAAATTTGGTTGTCGATCTCGAGAGTAGCATCCGTAGGGATGTTCGATCAGCTTCTTGGAGCACACATGGCGAGGAAGAGGGCGGGATCAGCCTTCGGGTGATCTTCGAGATGCTGCAGGCTCAACAAGCCATGATACCCCAGCTCCAAAACCAGAATTATGCACCAAGCAGGGTCGAGGCCGGGCCGTCCCAGGAAGTTATTAATATGGTCGAACCGGTTTCGAGGAAATTGAACGGGAATGAATCAGGGGCCGATCCCGCAATCATGAAGATGCTCGAGGAACTAACGAAACAAGTTGAGTTGGGGGAAAAGAAGATCGAAGCAAACGACAAGAAGGTGGAAACTTTTAACTCCATGGTTGATCAAATC
>ML271014.1:120302-146920 GCA_005239495.1 Nicotiana undulata
CCCCCCGCCTGAGCGCGGCTCCCAAACGGATTCCCAAGAAGTTCCGCATGCCAAGAGATTCCTAAGTACAATGGAACGACCAACCTAAACAAGCATGTCACCTATTACACGTGCAATTAAAGGGAATGATCTAGAGGACGACAATATCGAATCCGTGTTACTAAAGAAATTCGGGGAGACCCTGTCAAAGGGAGCCATGATATGGTACCATAATTTACCGCATAACTCTATTGATTCTTTTGCTATGCTCGCAGATTCTTTTGTAAAGGTGCACGCCAGAGCCATCAAGGTTGAGACTAGGAAGTCGGACCTTTTCAAGGTAAGGCAGAAGGACAAAGAAATACTCAAGAGTGTTTGTATCTCCATTTCAAATGGAACGAATGGATCTACTGGTCGTCGATGATTGGGTCGTTCAAGCTTTCACCCAAGGACTCAAATGTATGAAGCTCAGTGACTTCGCAACAGTTGAAGAATAATTTGATAGAATACCCGGCTATTACCTGGGCCGATGTGCAAAATCGGTATCAATCGAAGATCAGAGTCGAAGACGACCAGCTTGGGGATCATTCTGGGTCTGTTGATCCAATCAGGCCCGTAGACAGAATCAAAAGGGACATTGATCGAGAATCGAAGTTGAACAGGGATCGATACTATCCCTATAATGGAGATCGTAGGAGCAGCGGATCTGGGCGAATTCCGATACGAAATGAAAGGAGGAATGACCGAGGCCAGAGCTCTTGAGGGCTCATGAGCAAGAATGGCTTCGACATGCATATCGGACCTAAAGAAGTACCAGGATTGTCAGAATATAACTTCAATGTTGACGTAGCCGCCATCGTATCGATTGTCGGACGCATCAAAGATACTAAATGGCCTCAACCTTTGAAGATCGATCTATCCCATAGAAACCCTAACCATATGTGCAAATATCATGGCACACATGGCCACATAACGGAAGATTGTCGATAGTTAAGACAAGAAGTAGCCTAGTTATTCAACGACGGGCACCTTCGAGTTTCTGAGTGATAGGGATTCCAACAAATAAAATGAGCACGTCATCCATATGATTGTCGGAGGGGTCGATGTGCCCCAAGGGCTAGTGTTAAAACGCACCAAGGTGTCGATCACGAGGGAGAAACGAACTCGGGACTATGTACCAGAAGAAACCTTGCCCTTCAACGACGAGGACACAGAAGGAATCATGCAGCCCCATAACGATGCACTGGAAATATCTGTAATTATGGATAAAACTCGAGTTAAACGTGTGCTAATTGGCCAACATCATTCGATCAAGGGTCGTAGAGAAGCTCGCCTACAAGACCAAATCGTGCCCGCAACCCGAGTGCTAAACGAATTCAACATGGTTTGTGAAACTACTATGAAACAGTAATAATGACACAGTATCACCCTTCGTGCTTTACTCTAAATCTCACCATAAAATGATAAATACGGAACGACATCACCCTTCAAGCTTTTACTCTCAATTTCATCATGAAACAATATATACGGCACAACACGACATCACCCTTCGTGCATTAACTCTCAAATACGTCACGACATTACCTTCGTCCATTAACTCTCAAATACGGCACAACATCACCCTTCGTGCATTAACTCTCAAATACGGCACGACATCACCAATCGTGATTTAACACTCTCCCTTACCATGTAACAATGAATATATAACAATAGGGAGATAGAATAAGCAAGATCAAGTCTTATGTCAACAATGGTTCCACAATACCAATCTCTACTTCAGAAGCAATATTCAATTATCACAGATAGCCCATAACTGTGGAAAGAACGATCAATTAAGTAATTAACTAGTCTAAGCATGGATGTCATGATCGAAGAAAGAAATAAATTACAAGGAAAAGTCTCACCCGCATGCTTTAACCCAACAACAACACATAAGTACTCGTCACCTCACATATATGTTGAACCCAACATCTAAACGATTAGCACGTAGCAAAAAAGTCACATTCCCTCAAGTCAAGGTTAACCACGACACTTACCTTGCTCCAAAGATCAGCTCAACGATCAACCACGACTTTGCCATTCAAACAAGCCTCTGAACCAACCAAATCTAGCAAATTATCAACCAAACGATTCAAAATAAGCTTTAGGAACTACCCACGAATGAAAAAGGTTCAATTTAGATCATTATAGAGAAAGTCAACAAAAGTTAGCTCCTGGACCGATTGGTCCAAACTCGAAATTCGGACAAAAACCTGATCACCCATTCACCCCCGAGCCCGGTTATGTATTTTGTTTCGAAATCTGACCTCAATTTGATGTCTAAATTCCATTTTTATAAGAAACCCTAATTCTTCCCAAACACCAAATTTTCACCATGAAAATCCTTGATTTTAGGTTGAAATCTTATGAAATGTAATGGAAAATTGAAAGAAAGTTGGTTAGGATCACTTATCAATGAATTGGGGAAGAAGAACTCTTAGGAAAATTGCCTCTAGGGTTACTAAGTTTTAAAATTTGAAAGAATGAGAGAAATCCCGTCTAACTTAGCTTAAGTCCAGGCGCATATCTCGCAATTGAGACCTGGGATACACAATTGCAAACCCCGCAAATGCGAAAAAACAATCGCAAATGCGAAGTCTTCACATTCCTGTAGCATTCGCAAATGCGAACAACATGTCCACAAATGCGAAACTGAGGGGATTGCAAATGCGACCCCAAATCTCGCAAATGCGAAAGTCCACCTCCCACCCCCTTCTCGGAAATACGAAGTCTTCTTCACAAATGCGAGGCTCGCATTTGCAAGCCAGACCTCGCAATTGCGAAGTCTGCAGCAGACGCCAGAAACACAATGCATCATCTATGAATTCTAAGTCCAAATCCACTATGTCGAGACTTCAAAATAAATGTTCACACAATTCTAATAACATCATACAAACTTGCTCGCGCGATCAAATTCCCAAAATAACACCTAGAACTACGAATCGAACACCAAATCAAATGGAATTGTCAATGAAACTTAAGAACTTCTACTTTAACAACCGGGCGTCCAAATCACGTCAAACCAACTCCGTTTCTCACCAAATGTGGCACACACGTCATAAATATAGTAATGGACCTATACTGAATTTCGGAACCAAATACGTACCCGGTATCAACAAAGTCAAACATTGGTCAAATCTGTAAATTCATTAAGCCTTTACGTCATAATTTCTACAAAAAAAACAATAACTCAAGCTAGGGACCTCCGAATTCGATTTCTTGCATATGCCTAGGTCCCAAATAACGATACGGACCCACCGGAACCGTCAAAATACGGACCCGGGTCACTTTGCTCAAAAAATTGACCAAAGTGAACTTATTGGATTTTTAAGGCAAAATTTTATATTTGATCAATTCTTTACATAAAAGCCTTTCGGAAAAACACCCGGACTATGCACATAAATCAAGGAATGCTTAAAGAAGCTATTGGAGGCTTCGAAACACAAAATTAGTGTTTAAAACTCTAGATGTCCTATTGGGTCATCACATTCTCCGCATCTAAAGCAGTCGTTCATCCTCGAACGGACATAAAAAGTAACTGGACTGGCGAAAGGGTGTGTACATCTACTCCGCATGTCCAAATCGGACTCCCACGTAGCCGCCTCAATGGGCTGGCCTCTCCACTGCACTTAAACTGAAGGATAACTCTTAGACTTTAACTGTCGAACCTGCTAGGCTAGAATAGCCATTGGCTCCTCTTCATAGGTCAAATCCTTGTCCAATTGGACTGAGCTGAATTCTAACACATGGGACGAATCTCAGTGATACTTTCGAAGCATAGACACAAGGAACATTGGATGGCTTGCTAATAAACTAGATGGCATTGCGAGCCTGTAAGCCACCTCACCCACTCTCTTCAGAATCTCAAAGGGTCTGATATACCTAGGGCTCAACTTGCCCTTCTTTCCGAACCTCATCACATCCTTCATGGGTGAAACCCGGAGCAACACCCTCTTTCCAACCATGAATGCAACATCACGAACTCTACGGTTGGCATAACTCTTCTGCCTGGACTGAGCTGTGCGAAGTCGATCCTGAATAATCTTGACCTTATCCAAGGAATCATGTACCAAATATGTACCCAACAACCGAGCCTCCCTGGCTTGAACCATCCAACTGACGAACAACATCGTCCCCGTATAATTCCTCAGATGGGGACATCTGAATGATCGAATGGTAGTTGTTATTGTAGGAAAACTCCGCAAGTGGCAAGAACTGATCCTACGAATCCCCAAAATCTATAACACAAGCGTGGAGCATATCCTCCAATATTTGAATAGTGCGCTCGGATTGTCCGTCCGTCTAAGGATAAAATGTTGTGCTCAAGTCAACCTACGTGCTCAACTCATGTTGTACTGCTCTCCAGAAGTGCGAGGTGAACTACGTACCTCGATCGGAAATGATAGACACGGGCACACCGTGAAGACAGACGATCTTGTATATATAGATCTCAGCCAGTCACTCTGAAGAATAAGTAACTGCCACAGGAATGAAATGCACTAACTTGGTCAGCCTGTCCATAATAACCCATACCGCATGGAACTTCCTTTGAGCCTGTGGCAGTCCGACAACAAAATCCATAGTGATACGCTCCCACTTCCACTCAGGAATATCCAACTTTTGAAGCAACCCACCAGGTCTCTAATGCTCACACTTTACTTGCTGACAATTTAGACACCGAGCTACATAAGCAACTATGTCATTCTTCATCCTTCTCCACCAATAATGTTGCCTCAAGTACTAATAGATCTTGGCGGTACCCGGATGAATAGAATACCAGGAACTGTAGGCCTCCTCAAGAATCAACTCACGAAGCCCATCTACATTGGACACACAAATACGACCTTGCATCCTCAATACCCCATCATCTCTAACAGTAACCTGCTTGGCTCCACCGTGCTGCATTGTGTCCCTAATGCCAAGAAAATGAGGGTCATCATATTGTTGCTCCCTGATGCGCTCAAACAAGGAAGACCGATCGATTGTACAAGCTAGAACACGACTAGGCTCTGAAACATCCAATCTCACAACGTGATTTGCTAAAGCCTGAACATTTGATGCAAACGGCCTCTCACCAGATGGAATACACGCAAGGTTGCCCATACTCGCTGCCTTTCTACTCAAAGCATCGTCCACCACATTGGCCTTCCCCGGATGGTACAAGATGATGATATCATAGTCTTTTAGTAGCTCCAACCACCTCCTCAGACTCAAATTGAGATCCTTTTGTTTGAACAAATACTGTAGACTCCAGTGATCCATGAGTACCTCGCACGACACGCCGTAAAGATAGTGCCTCCAAATATTCAACGCATGAATAATGGCTACCAAATCTAAGTCATGAACAAGGTAATTCTTCTCATGAACCTTCAACTGCCACAATGCATATGCGATCACCCTGTGATCCTACATTAATACTACACCAAGCCCAACAAGAGAGGCATCACAATACACCATGTAAGATCTTGAACCTATGGGCAACACAAACACTGACCATAGTCAAAGCAGTCTTGAGCTTCTAAAAGTTCGCCTCGCACTCGTTCTGACCATCCAAACCGGGGACCCTTCTGGTCAATCTGGTCAATGGGGCTGCTATAGATGAAAACCACTCCATAAACTGACGGTAGTAACCCGCAAAATCGAGGAAGCTTTGGATCTCCGTAGCTGAAGTGGGTCTAGGCCAGTTCTGAACTGCCTCAATCTTCTTAGGATCCACCTGAGTGCCCTTTGTCGATACGACGTTCCCCAAGAATACGCCTGAGTCCAACAAAAACTCGCACGTTGAAAACTTGGAATATAACTGGCTCTCCCTCATAGTTTGAAGTACAATTAGAAGATGTTGCTCGTGCTCCTCTCGACTGTGGGAGTAGATCAAGATAGCTTCAATAAACAAAATCACAAAGGAGTCCAGATAGGGCTTGAACACCCGATTCATAAAATCCATAAATGTTGCTGGGGTATTTTTCAACCCAAATGACATCACTAAAAACTCACAATGCCTGTACCCAGTCCAAAATGTTGTCTTAGGGACATCAGATGCCCTAATCCTCAACAAATGGTAGACAGACCTCAAATCAATCTTCGAAAATACCTTGGCACCTTAAAGTTGATCAAATAAGTCATCAATCCTCACCAATGGATACTTGTTCTTGATGGTGACTTTGTTCAACTGCTGATAGTCTATGCACATCCTTATCGATCCATCTTTCTTCTTCACGAACAACACATTCATACCACAGGGAGATACATTAGGTCAAATAATGCCCTTATTAAGCAAGTTTTGCAACTGCTCTTCAATTCTTTCAACTCTAGCGAGACCGTACAGTTTGGCGGTATAGAAATGAGCTTAGTGCTCGGAGACAAATCAATACAGAAGTCAATATCTATGTCGGGTGGCATCCCTGACAAATCTACAAGAAACACTTATGGTAACTCACGAACAACTGGTACTGAATCCATGGAAGGAACCTCCGTACTAGAATCGCGAACATAAGCCAAATAAGTTAGACACCCTTTCTCGACCATACGTCAAGCCTTCATATAAGAGATAACCCTGTTGAAAGAATGGCTAGCAGTCCCCCTCCAATCCAATCAAGGCAACCCCGGCAAGGCTAAGGTCATCGTCTTGGCGTGACAATCCAATATAGCATGATAAGGTGACAACTAATCCATACCCAAAATGACATCAAAATCTACCATATCCAGAAGTAGGAGATCTACTCTAGTCTCAAGACTCCCAATGGTAACCATGCACAAATGATAGACACGATCTACAACAATAGAATCTCCCACAGGTATAGAGACATACACATAAGCACTCAAAGAATCACGAGGCACAACCAGATATGAAGCAAAGTAGGATGACATGTAGGAATAAGTAGATCCTGGATCAAATAGAACTGAAGCATCTATATGGTAAACTGGAACAATACATGTTATAACAGCGTCAGATGACTCAGCCTCAGGCCTGGCCGGGAAAGCATAACATCAAGGCTGGGGCTCACCACTCGGAACCACGTCTCTAGGGCGACCTCTAACTAAATGGCCTCCACCTCTAACGACCTGACCTCCACCTCTAATCGTCTGACCTCCACTTTTGGCTGCCTGACCCCTGCCTCTAGCTGGCTGAGCATGAGGTGAAGCAACCAATTCCGAAACCATGGCACGAGAACCCTGATTCTATGATTTGGCCGGTGCCCGAGGGAAAAATCTAGCAATGTGCCTCGGGTCACCACATAATAGGATCTCGGTTGTTGTGACTGCTGACCCTGAAACTGACCATATCGACTTGAGTAACCACCCTGAAAACTCTAGAGCAGAGGTTCACTAATAGGAGTTGGTGGTGCACTATAGGCTAGCTGATTGGGATGAGACATATGAGGGGCAACCACCTGAAGCACTATGAGATGCCTGGAGCGCTAAACGATACGGACTAGGAGGATGGCCTCTACCAAAAGTACCCCTGCCTCCATACGAGACACCACTAAACCCACCGGATTGACGAGGCCTCTCTCCTAGGCAAGAACCACCTCGATCTGCCTAGCGACATTAGCAGCCTCGTGAAAAGAAATCTCACCCCTGGTCTCCTAAGCCATCTGAAGCCTAATAGGGTGAGTGAGTCCATAATAAACCACCTTTCCCTCTCTCTCTCTCTCTCTCTCTCTCTCTCTCTCTCTCTCTCTCTCTCTCTCTCTCTCTCTCTCTCTCTCTCTCTCTCTCTCAGTAGGAAGCAAAAAAAGTGCATGACGGGCTTGATCCACAAAACGAGTCTCGTACTGAGTAACGATCATACTGCCTTGCTGGAGACGCTCGAACTCCCGACGGTAATCCTTTCTCAAGATGATAGGGAGGAACTCCTCTAGGAAGAGCTGAGAGAAGTGGTCCCAAGTAAGAGAAGGCGAACCAACTTGTCTGTTCAACATATTATCTCTCTACCACCTCTAGGCGAAACCCGTCATCTGAAACAGAGCAAAATCAACCCCACTGGTCTCAATCCCCATGTTCCGCAACACCTCATGGAAGAGGTCAAGATAATCCTGTGGGTCCTCAAAAGGGGCCCCACTGAAGTCAAATGGGAAGAGCTTTGTGAACTTTTCCAATCTCAATACGCCCCTAGAAGACATGGCGGGCCTATCACCGGCCTATGCCGCAACAACCGGGCTGAACTACCTTAGCTAGCTGGGCTGCTGGTGTCTAATACTAGGGAGCCATCTACTTCGGAGTGTGAGCAGTGGAAGTTTGTGTTCCTCCCCCATCCTGAGAGACGGATGGTGCCACAGGAAATGTACCGGCCTGGGCCACACTCTCCATAAGGCCCACCAAACGGACTAGAGCGTCTTAAAGTACTGGGGTGGCGATGAACCCCTCCGGGACTCGAGTTGGTCCAACATGTACAGTTTGAGCTGGAACATCCTCATCAAAATCCAATTGAGGTTCGACTGCTGGTGTTTCTTCTCGAGCTCTGGCTGAGCTCTGCCTCTGCCTCGGCCCCTAGCGCGACCTCGTCCTCATCCTCTACCCCTATTAGGAGTTGCCATTGGGGGCTCTGACAGCTGTCCAACTGAAGATGTTGCGCGTGTTCTCGCCTTCTACGGGAGAACAAGAATAGATAAGGTCAATTAGCACTGATAAAATAAAATCGCATGACAGAGAAGAATAAAAGTAAAATTTGTTCCTAAACTTCATAGCCTCTGGAAGATAATTACATACTTCTTAGTACTGATCCTCCAGACTCTACTAAGCCTAGTCGTGACTTGTGAGACCAAGGCAACCTAGTGCCTTGATACCAACTTGTCACGACCCGGAATTCCCACCTTCGGGAGATGGAGCCTGACATTTAACTTGCTAGTCAAGCCAACGTTTGAGAATCTTTAAGCTAATTTTAATCAATTCAAATAAGTGAAACCAATTAAACCGAAATGAAACTAAAACGACGTGCGAAAATGACATAAATACCAATAATATCTAAGTACAATCCGGATCTGGAGTCACAAGTTCACGAGCTTCTAGGGTCTCTACAAATAAGATTTGAAATAAATACAATTCTCTCGAATGAAAAGAACAGTAAATAAGGGAAATGGAAGGGGACTTCAAGGTTTGCGAATGCCAGTAGATCTACCTCGAGTCTCCAAATGCCAATCCGAGTTGATACGACTCACGGACAGCTGGTACCAGTACCAAAATCTGCACAAGAAGTGCAGAGTGTAGTATGAGTACAACCGACCCAATGTACTCCGTAAGTGTTGAGTCTAACCTCCACGAGGTAGTGACGGGGCTATGACAGGACACCCACGTAATTAAATATGTACAAACGGGAATATACGTACAACATAACAACAAATATATAATTAACAAGTACTAATGGGAGGAGACATGCAAAAGGGGTACAAGATACGGTAGCTATAGTAGGGAAAGATAATGAGAAACAGTCAATAGACATTCAACCAACTAAAAACAAACATAATAAATAAAATTGCACGGTATCACCCTTCGTGCTTTTACTCTCAACCTCACCATGAGACAGTAATAATGGCGCGGCATCACACTTCATGCTTTTACTATCAATCTCACCATAAAATTATAAATACAACATGTCATCACCCTTCGTGCCTTTACTCTCAATTTCATCATGAAACAATATATACGGCATGAAACGACATCACCCTTCATGCATTAACTCTCAAATACGACACGACATCACCCTTCGTGCATTCACTCTCAAATACGGCACGGCATCACCCATCGTGATTTAACACTCTCCCTTACCATGTAACAATGAACATATAATAATAGGGAGATAGAATAAGCTAGATCAAGTCTTATGTCAACAATGGTTCCACAATACCAATCTCTACTTCAGAAGGAATACTCAATTATCACAGATAGCTCATAAATGCGGAAAGAACGATCAATTTAGTAATTAACTAGTCTAAGCATGAATGTCATGATCAAAGAAAGAAATAAATTACAAGGAAAAAGTCCCACCCGCATGCTTTAACCCAAAAAAAATGCATAGGTACTCGTCACCTAACATATACGTTGAACCCAATATTTAAACATTTAACACATAGCAAACAAGTCTTAATCCCTCAAGTCAAGGTTAACCACGACACTTACCTCACTCCAAAGATCAACCACGTCGTTTCCTTTCAAACAAGCCTCCGAACCAACCAAATCTAGCAAATTATCAACCAAACGATTCAAAATAACCCTTAGAAACTACCCACAAATGAAAAATGTTCAATTTTGGTTATTATCGAAATAGTCAACAGTCAACTCTCGGGCCCGCTTGGTCCAAACCCGAAATTTGGAACAAACCCTGATTACCGATAAATCCCTGAGCCCGGTTATGTATTTATTTCGAAATCCGACCTCAATTTGAGGTCTAAATCCCAATTTTACAAAAATCCCTAATTTTTCCAAACCCCTAATTTCCACCATGAAAATCCTAAATTTTAGGTTGAAATCTTATGAAGTGTAATGGAGAATTGAAACAATGAGAGAAATCTCGTCCAACTTAGCTTAAGTCCAGGCGCAGATGTCGCAATTATTGCGAACCCCGCAAATGCGAATAAACAATCGCAAATGAGAAGTCTTTACATTCATGTTGCCTTCGCAGATGTGAACAACATGTCTGCAAATGGGAAACTGAGGGGATCGCAAATGCGACCCCCGATCTCGAAAATGCGAAAGTCCACCCCCAACCCCTGCTTGAAAATGTGAAGTCCTCTTTGCAAATGCAAGGCTCACATTTGCGATCCAGACCTCGTAATTGTGAAGTCTGCAGCAGACACCAGAAACACAATGCATCTGCAATGAATTCTAAGTCCAAATCCAGTTTATAGCCTATCCGAAACTCACCTAAGCCTTCGGGGCTCCAAACCAAATGTGCACACAAGTATAATAACATCATACTAACTTGATCGCGTGATCAAATCACCAAAATAACACCTAGAACTATGAATCAGACACCAAACCAAATGGAAATTACAGTGAAACTTAAGAACATCTATTTTAACAACCGAACGTCTGAATCATGTCAAACCAACTCCGTTTCTCACCAAATTTGGCAGATAAGTCATAAATATAGTAATGGACCTACATCAAGTTTTGGAACCAAAATATGGACCTGGTAACAAAAAATTCAAACATTGTTCAAATTTTTCAATTCATTAAGCCTTTAAACTTCAAAATTTCAACAAAAAGCGATAACTCGAGCTAGGGACCTCTAAATTCGATTCCAGGCATACACTCAGGTCACAAATCACCATACAGACCCACCAAGACTGTCAAAATAGGGATTCGGGTATGTTTTCTCAAAATGTTGACCGCAGTCAACTCAAATAGATTTTTAAGACAAAGTTTCATATATTATCAATTTTTATCATAAAAGCTTTTTGAAAAAATACCCGTACTGCACACAAATCAATGGAGGATTAAAGAAGCTATTGGAGGATGTGAAACACATAATTAGTGTTTAAAACTCTAGATGACCTATCGGGTTATCACATGGCGTTAGGTTCCATCTCGACCCATTATTGATTTTGGGTCATGATCGCTTGGTATAAGAGCTCTAGGTTCACATAGGTCTCACGAGTAATGAGCAAGCCTACTAGAGTCTTGTGGATCGGTGGAGAGACGTATGTACTTATCTTCAAGATGTTATACATTATTAGGAAACTTCTCTTTCTTCATATCTTATCATGTAGTTGATATTGTGCTAAGTGTCTTTCTCTTAATCTCTCACCGATGTTGAGAACACGCGCGACAGACGTACCAGGCAGCAGAGGAGCAGCTCCCCTCGTTGTTAGAGTTTGAGGCATAGGCCGGGGGAGGGCTCCAGCTCATGTCAGAGGACGAGGGAATCCTAGAGTTGCTCCCGTTGTACCACCAGTGGATCTAGTGGAGGATCCCATTACTGAGGAGCATGATGAGGCGCCTGTAGCTCAGCCAGCCCAAGCAAATTCCTCGGCTGCATCGGGGTTCCAGAAGGTTTTGGGTCGTATGTTGTTGTTCATGGACTCTATGACGCATGCTGGTTTATTTCCAGTAGTCCCTGCCACATCTCAAGTGGGAGGGGGAGCACAAGCCCCTACCTCTCAGGATCCAGGGCACGCCGATGCCGTTTATCAGACCCCAAGTGCACTACCCCCGGGCGGGACCCGTTTAATTAAAGCAATTGTGCTAGAGTTTGTACCAATCGCGACCGTTGATCAGTTGAAGCGACTGGAAAGATGGACTAGACTTTGCACCCCTAACTTTGGGGGTGAGAGGTAAGAGGACCCCCGGGATTTCATTGACTGGTGGAAGGATAGGCTACAAAACATGGGAACATTGGAGTCCAGGGGGTGGACTTCATTACCTTTCATCTTGAGGGCAAGGCTCGCAGATGGTGGCATGCTTACCTTCTTAGCAGGCCAGTAGGTTCACCTCCCTTGACTTGGGATCAGTTTACACATATGTTCCTGGAGAAGTACATAACAACTTTGAAGAGGGAGGAGCTTCAGGGCTAGTTTGAGCGACCTCGTCAAGGTCATATGTCTGTGACCGACAATGAGGAGAGATTCACCGACTTGTCTCGCTGCTATCATACTCCCCATAGATGCATAGAGGGTGCGGAGGTTCATTGCAGGTCTACACCCTGAGATTCAGATTTCAATGGTCCGTGAGGCAGAGATGGAGACTCCCTTTCATCAAGTTATGAATATAGCTCAGAGGATCAAGCATATTCACAACCACAACAGAGAGTTTGCACTGAGGGACAAGCGAACCGGGTAGTTTGGAGGATTTACTGGCGCCTTACCTGGGGGCAGAGGTCAGTTCATGGAAGGTCATTCTAGCAGGCCCTTGCAGTCAGCATCACTGCCTGCTCGAAATGCTCCGGCACGACCCTACTTCAGTGCCATTCCAGAGAGTACTTACCATCCGCCAGCTATTCAAGGTTCCTCCAGTGGGTATTCAGGCCATCAGGGTTAGACTTTAGGTTAGTAGTCTAGTGCTAGGGGTTGTTGCGAGTGCGTGGAGTTTGGCCACGTGATGAGGTTTTGTCCCAGACTTCAAGGCAAGGCCGAGTAGCAGGACCATCAGTCCATGATTACCGCACTAGCTACCATACCCCTCCCCTCCGGCCAGAGGCAAAGGGCAGGTGGGTAGGGGCCACCTTAGAAGTGGAGACCAGTCAGGTGGTGCTCCGGCTAGATTATATGCTATCTCCACCAGGATAGAGGCAATGTCCTTCGATGTTGTGATCATATGTACTATTTCTATTAGTCGTAGGGATGCCTCAGTATTATTTTATCCAGGGTCTACTACTTATATGTTCCTTCTCTATTTTCTCCTTATATGGATGTACCTCACCAATCCTTAGGCGTTCCTATATATGTGTCCACGCCAATGAGTGATTGTGTTGTTGTGGATCGGGTCTACCGGTCCTATGTGGTGACTTTCTATGGATATGAGACCAGAGCAAATCTTCTATTGCTCGATATGGATGATTTTGAGGTTATCTTGGGCATGGACTGGTTGTCCCTGTACCATGCCATTCTTGATTGCTATGCCAAGACTGTTACCTTGGCGATGCTTGAGTTGCTCATATTGGAGTGGAGAGGTTTGTCTATCCATACTTCTAACCGGGTTATTTCTTTCTTGAAGGCTAGACATATGATTGAGAAGGGTTGTTTGGCCTATTTGTCCTTTTTGTTTGAGATACTACTGCGGAAACTCCCGCATTAGATTCAGTGTCGGTAGTACCAGAGTTTTCTGATGTATTTCCTGTTGATCTACCAGTAATTCCACCGGATCGGGATATCTATTTAGGCATTGATTTAGTGCTAGGAACCAAGCCTATTTCTATGTTGCCCTATCTAATGGCTCCCAAGGACCTGAGAGAGTTAAATGAGCAGCTCCAAGGGTTGATTGAGAAGGGGTTCATTAGACCTAGTGTGTTGTTCTCGGGTGCACTGGTGTTATTTGTTAAAAAGAAGGATGGGAGTATGCGGATGTGCATTGATTACCGCCAGTTGAACAAAGTCACTATCAAGAATAAGTACCCGTTACCGTGCATTGATTTTTTGTTTGACTAGTTGTAGGGTGACGGGGTATTCTCTAAAATTGACTTGAGATCTTGGTATTATCAGCTGAAGATTCGTGCTTCTGATATTCCGAAGACGGTTTTCCAGACTAGATAGCCACTATGAGTTTTTAGTGATGCCTTTTGTCTTGCCTATTGCCTGGGTGATGTTTATGTATTTTATGAATCAGGTGTTCATGTCGTATATTGACTCATTTTCATTGTCTTCATTGATGACATATTAATCTACTCACGCAGTATGGAGGAGCGCGAACAACATTTGAGGTTAGTGCTTGAGATCTTGCGGTAGCAGAAGTATTACACTAAGTTCTCCAAGTACGAGTTCTGGTTGGATTCTGTGGCTTTCTTGGGGCATGTTGTATCAGGTGAGGGTATTAAAGTGTATCCCAGGAAGATTGAGGCAGTCCTCGAGATCAGGAGTTTCTTGGGGTTAGCAGGTAATTATCGTCTATTTGTGAAGCTCTTCTCGTCTATTGATGCACCCTTTTCTAGATTGACCCATAAGGGTGCTCTATTTATATGGTCCGATGATTGCAAGGTGAGCTTTCAGAAGCTCAAGACCGCTTTGACTACAACATCAGTGTTAATGTTGCCCTCCAGTTTAGGGATGTATATTGTGTATTGCGATGCTTTGCGTATTGGCTTGGATTGTGTATTCATGCAGGAGGGGAGAGTTATTGTATATGCTTCACGTCACCTAAATCCCCACGAGAAGAATTACCCTTTGCATGATTTGGAACTGGCCACGATAGTTCATACTCTCAGAATATTGAGGCATCATCTCTATAGGGTGTCTTGTGAGTTTTACACAAATCATCGCAGTTTGCAGCATTTTTTTAAGAAAAGGGACCTTAATTTGAGGCAACGCATGTGGCTTGAGTTATGATGGACTATGATATTATCATCCTTTACCATCCGGGGCAAGGCGAATGTGCTTATGGATGCCTTGAGGAGAAAGGCCAAAATATGGGTAGTTTGGCATTCATTTTGGCAGACGAGAGACCAGTGGCTTTGGACATTAAGTTCTTAGCTAACACACTTGTGAGGTTGGTAATTCATAGCCTCTTCGAGTTCTTGCATGTGTTGTGGCTTAGTGTTCATTACTGGAGCAGATCAAGGCTCGTCAGTACGATGATCCGCACGTGTTGGTCCTTAGAGAGATGGTACTATAGGGTGGTGCCAAGGAGGTTACTATCGATGAGGATGGTGTTTTGCAACTCTAGGGTCACCTGTTCCTAATGTTGATGGCTTGAGAAGAAAATTCTAGAGGAGGCACATAGTTATCGGTATTCTATTCATCCAGGTGCTACGAAGATGTATCGCGATCTGAGGTAGAATTATTGGTGGCGACGGATGAATAAGGTCATAGTTGATTATGTGGCGAGATGTCTAATTATTAGCAGGTCAAGTATGAGCCCCAGAGTTCAGGTGGCCCACTGCAACAGATGGTTATGTTGGAGTGGAAGTTGGAACGCATCACTATGGACTTCGTATTTGGGTTTCCGCGAACGTTGAGGAAGTTTGATGTCATTTGGGTCATTGTCGATAGGCTGACCATGTCGTGGCACTTTATTCCAGTGGTGAAAACTTACTCTTTAGAGAGGTTGGATCAGATTCACATTTAGGAGATTGTCTGGTTGCATAGTGTGCATGTTTCCATTATATCAGCTAGAGGCCCTCAGTTCACTTTGCATTTCTGGAGAGTAGTACATAGGGAGTTGGGTACCCGAGTATAGATTAGCATAGCCTTTCATCTACATCCCGACATGAAGTCGAAGCGGACAATTCATATTCTAGAGTCTATGCTTAGAGCATGTGTCATTGATTCGGAGGACAATGGGATAAATTCTTCACATTGGCTGAGTTTGTTACAATTAAAGTTATCAGTCCAGCAGTGAGATGGCTCTATTTAAGGCTTTATATGGTCGGCGATGTCATTCGCCCATCGGATGGTTTGATCCCGGCGAGGCGAAGTTATACGAAAATGGATTATTGAGGGATGCCTTGGAGAAGGTAAAGTTGATTCTGGAGCGGCTTCGCACAACACAATCCAGAAAGAAGAGTATGCGGATCAGAAGGTGCGTGATTTATAATTTATGGTAGGTGAAAAGGTTCTCTTGAAAGTCTCCGATAAAGGGCATCATGAGGTTTGGGAAGAATGGAAAGCTGAGCCCAAGGTTTATTGGCCAGTTTCAGGTGCTGAGGCGAGTTGGCGAGGTTGCTTATGAGTTCACTTTGCCTCCTAGTCTATCGAGAGTTCGTCCGGCCTTCCATGTGTCTATGCTCCGGAGGTACCATGCCGACAGGTAGCATGTGCTAGATTATAGGGAGGAGCCAGCTGTCATTGTTGACAGGCAGGTTCAGCAGTTGAAATCCAAGAAGGTTTCTAGTAGATGGGTCAACCAGTTGAGGAAACGGATTGGGAGGTTGAGGATGACATGAGGAGCAGATATCCGCACTCATTCAACACTCTAGGTATGGTTCTAGACACATTCGAGGATGAATGTTTGTTTAGAACGTGGAGAGTGTAACGACCTGGCCGGTTGTTTTTCTTTCAAGATCCCTTTTCCCTTAATTAAGACTCCTTGTATGTGATTTTACTGTTTTATGACTTGCGGGGATGGTTGGTTTAGGCTTGGAAAGGTTCGGGTTGAAATCGGAACACTTAGTTCCTTCATAGTAGCCTAAGGTGGCCAAGTTTGGCTTGAGTCAACATTTTGAGTAAATGACCTCGGAACCAAAATCTGAAAGTTACAATAGGTTCATATGATGATTTCGGACTTGGGCATGTGTTCAGATCGGGTTTAGGGTAATCGGGGAGCGTTTCGACGCTTAATGTGGAAAGTTGGTTGGTTGAAGGTTTTCTAATTCCTTAAATTTGGTTTGGAGTAGACTTTGGTTTTATCAAGGTTCTTTTAGGATTTCGAGCCTGGAATAGGTCGGTATGATGATTTATGACTTGTATGCAAATTTTGGTGTCATTCCGAGTAGTTTAAGCATAATTCACATGCGTTCGGCGAAATTTGAATGTTTGAAAGTTGAATGAAAGGTTTTGACCATCGATTCCTAGTTTTGATGTTTTTTGACGTGAATGAGTCTTTGATAAAGTCCGTATCACATTTTAGGATGCGTTTGAAAAGTTGGATGGGGTCCCGGGGGCCTCGGGTACAAATCTGATCGAGTTTTGGAAATAAAGAACTACTGAAGCTTAAGGCTTCTTGCGTGATCGCACCTGCGAGGTTTTGGCCGCATGTGCGAGACCGTAGTAGCGGCCCAGAGGTCGCAAAAGCGGTTGGGTTTGAGACTCAATGGATTCGCAGGTATTAAGGAATTTCCACACCTGCTCGCAGATACGGGCAGATGAGCGTAAAGAGAAGTGGAGAGGATGCATGGTTTTCCACAGATGTGGAGGTTCAAGCGCAGGTGTGCTTCCGCAAGTGCAAAGTTTTTCTCCGCAGAAGCGGATACGGGCCATGGGATGAAGATGCACAGAAGCGGAGAAAAATCCACAAAAGTGGACTCGCAGAAGCAGATCCTTGTCCGCATAAGAGAAAATGCTGGGGGCGGGGGCTGTTCGCAGATGCGATCCTTGGACCCACATGCGAGACCGCATGTGCGATAATTGCTGGGCAGAAGTGAGCATTTAATTCGGGACTTAGCCTATTTTTCGCATACTTTCACTTGGTCTTGGACAATTTTGAGAGCACTTTTGAGGGGTATTCTCATCAACATCATAAGGTAAGTAAACTCCACCCATTTTAAAGTTAATACGCGGATTATAGGTAGATTAAACATGAAAAATTAGTGAAACTTGTGCGATTTTTTGTAGAACCTAGGGTTTAAGTAAAATTGAGATTTGATCATGGATTTGGTAGTGGAAATTAGAATAAATTATATATTTGAGTTCGGGAGGTCATGGGTAATATTTATATGTGAACATTTCAAGAATCCGGGCACGTGGGCTCGGGGTGAATTTTAGGAATCTTTCAAATTGGGTTGGGTAATTATTATAATAGCCAAATTATGAACTTTTGAGCATATATTTATTAGTTATATGACTTTTGGTTAGTTTTGGAGTCCTCGACGTCGTTTGAGGAGTTCTAGTGAGGTTGAAGAGTCGGACTGAGGGCTTGGAATCGAGGTGAGTTTCTTTCCTAACCTTGTAAGAGGGAACTTATGCCCTTAGGTGACGAGAGTCCGTACTAGCTATATTCATGATATGTCCGGGTAGATTTATATTCACATCTTGCTGTTAATTGTGATATTTCATGCATATCTTGTGTATTAATTATCTTGATTAGGACTGGGATTGAGGATTTTACTTAATGATATCGACTTAGTCTCTTACTTTTGAAAAATTGGGAAGTATTTGATGAACTATACATATGTGTCTTCTCGTCTCGCATGTGTTTTTACGAGCGAGGTAAATTTCTCTACTCTTATGGGATCAAATCATTCGCCTCGACAATGAAATAAATTACTCTTATGGGATCAGACCTTTCGCCTTTGCAGGTTGGTAACATTATTCTTATGGGATCGGGTCGTTCGCCTCGGTAGCACTGAGTACCACTATTCCTATGGGATCGGGTCATTTGCCTCGACAACTTCATGCTTAATAATTGGAATTGGATTTGGTTTGCTTACAATTGGTTTAGCTCCTTCAACTCCGGTTATGACATGTTTAGTGATTTGATATAGACTCGTGTGTGGAACTATTGTAGTTACTTTTATTTTCTTTGTTACTACTTGTTGTACACTCACCATGTCTACTTTATGTATTTCCATTACTATTTTGACCTTTAGTAAGTGTCAAATCGAACATCGTCACTACTTTTTTGAGGTTAGACTAGATACTTATTGGGTACGCATTATTTTCCGTATTCACGCTACACTTCTGTACTGATGGGAAGGTACTGAGACATGTACTACTAGTGGTCACGCGAGCTGTTAACCGATCTTTTACGGAGACTTAGTAGTGAGCTGCTTGCCTTGCTACGATCCGCAACATCGGAGTCTCCCTCTACCTTGTTTATTATTTCTATCTATTACCTTTCATACAATAGTTGTATTAGTTTTGTATATTCCCTAGATTGTTCATGCACTTGTGGAACCAGATTTTGGGGACTTTTAGCATTTATTTATTGTTGTACTTATCATTTCTATCACTATAGTGGATGTGTAATACCCCGGAAAATTTCCAAGTGTTTTAAGACCATTAAGAAGATTGACGGATGCTAATGATATCAATTCGGGTATGAACAAGACTGGTAATTTGCATGATATCAATTGATCATGACAATATATGTATGAGGTTCATTAAAAATGGTTTAGGGTCTAAGAAGAGCCCTAAGGCTAAGTCAAGTTGAAAAATTTCATAATAGACTAAAATTTCAAATGGGTACGCACAAGACCTCACTTTGGACGAGCATATATACATATATATGAGGAGTTATGTGATGGAAAACATATGAAATTAAATATCTTTGAGTCTAGTTTCCAACGCACCAAACCGTTTGTCATTTGGAGGTTTATACCGAATGTTATGACAATTTTACTGGACCTGTGTCATAGCGCGGCCTTAGCGCACCCGCGCTAATAGCAAACTTTCTACCTTGCTAGCGCGGCCTGAGCGCGCCCGCGCTAATAACTGACCTCTAAATCCCCCAAGGACGGGAAAAGAGAGGTTTTAAGTCATTTTTCAAGGCTAGGGCATCCTCTCCATCACCCATCCGGTCAAGGCTTCAAATACACTCATAATGTGAGTTTTTAAGTGTGTTTTTATGGTGATTTCACTTATCAATCATTAGTTACAACATGGTTTTGATTGGATTATATAGGATTTCTTCAAAATCTCAAGAACACCCCAAAAGTTACCTTTCAAGATTTGGTCTACAAGAGGTAATCTTTCACCTTTAGACTCACATATATGGAGTTATTATGGAATTATAAGTATGAATCAAGTATTGGAACTCATGGTATGGTGATTGGAAGCCATAAATTCTCAATTTAAATGAATACCCATTGTAGAGATTTAAAGTTAATTAATTGATGGAATTTTGTTGGTTGGGTGTGAATGGTTGATCACACATGTGATGTTAGGAGTATAAATTGTTAAAGAATAATGGTGTGATGATTTGTTGGTAAATTGTGGTAGTTGGGATGAGCTAATTCTATGGTTAAGAGATGTAGTCAAATGTGCACACATAATGTTTGATGAAATGCTTACATGAGGTGAACCCACAAATATCTTTCTAATTAAGGCTCTTTTTGTTATGTTTCTAAATAGATTGAAGTTGCTAGAATTTTCGAAATATTGTAGTAAGGTAAGGAAAGCTCAAGAAAGATTTGGAGCCTTTGGAAGTTGATTTGGGAGGCAAGCGNTTTGGAATACAAAGATTGAAACTTGGGAAATATATTCCCTACTTAGGCAACTATTGAGTTGCAAAACCGATTTTTAAGCCTTTGCTTAATTAGTATTTATATATTATGATATGTTTTGGGCTGTAAGCCATGGTTGGGGCCTAGTGCCGATCTGTTTACCCCTTGGGGGTTGTGTTTACTATATTTTCCTCACTGATATGTTATGATTTTACACTCAGTCTTTTCCTGATAAATTTTTTTAACACTCAGAGTATTTTGATACTATTTATTGAAAAATGAACACTGTTTTGGGTCAAGAACCTGGTATGTTTATGGCCTAAGGGCAAATTGAAAGTGTCTGACTGAGTGAGGCTTTCAGGCCTATATTGTGAGGAGGCTTCCAGGCCTTATGAGAGAGGTGAGGAGGCTTCCAGGCCTTATGAGAGAGGTGAGGAGGCTTCCAGGCCTTATGAGTGATGTGAGGAGGCTTCCAGGCCTTATGAGTGATGTGAGGAGGCCTCCAGGCCTTATGAGAGAGGTGAGAAGGCTTCCAAGCCTTATGAGAGAGGTGAGAAGGCTTTCATGCCTTATGAGAGAGGTGAGGAGGCTTCCATGCCTTATGAAAGAGGTGAGAAGGCTTTCAGGTTTTATGATGTTATAGCGCTTTGGACGTAGGAGCCCCTCCGGAGTCTGTAACACACCCCCAGTGAGCGCTGGTACCGATTAAGTGATGATGATTGCCCGCAGGGCTGATACTGAGTGATGATTGATACTGAGTGATTGAGAGAATGCCTGAGGGGCAACTGTTACGAGAAATGATTTTGGCCTGAGGGGCAGATTTATGATGATTTTACCAAGTTTTCGAACTATGATTTACTTCGTTTTCAACTGGTTTTACGGAGGATTTTACTGAGATATACTGATGTTGCACTTGTTTTCAAGGGATTTCTGGAAACTGATTTCGAACTTATTATTTTGATGAATACTACATGGTGACTTGATGTTNGTTTCATTACTACTGAGTTAGCGTACTCATAAAGACTCCCTGTGCCTCTGTGCACAGATTCAGGTGACGGTCTGGAGAAGTAGCAGTTTTTGCTTGTTCGTTAGCGGATTTCACGGGATTTCGAGGTAGCTGTCCAGCGTCCACAACTTCTCCACTTCCCTTCCTTATTTAGTTTTTGCATTTGATTCAGAGACATATATTATAGTTTTAGTAGAGTTAGATTTATTTATTCTTAGATGCTCATGACTATTGACTCCAGTTGTTGGGAGGTTGTTTAGGCTAATATGGGAACACTAAGACATTATTTTCATTATTTATGCTATGGTTGCATGTTTATTATTAAATAATGAACTGTTATAATTGAATAAATGTGTAGTAAGGTGATGGTTGGCTAGCCTAGTTTCACGATAGGCGCCATCACGACCTGTTAGGATTTGGGGTCGTGACAAGTTGGTATCAGAGCACTGGGTTACATAGGACTCAACGGTCATGAGCAGGTTTAGTAGAGTCTTGCGGATCGGTACAGAGATGTCTGTACTTATCTTCGAGAGGCTGCATAACCCTTAGGAAACATTCCACATTCTCGAATTTTTATCGTGCGAATCCATTTATTCAGCCAAAAGCGTAACACTTTGAATTTCTTTCATGTATTCGAATGCGCACGCGAGCGCTTGGTATCAATTGTGCGTCATCGGCTTGTGACTTCCATGGGTGAGATGTGATTGTTAGCATGTTAATAATGGGAAAGTCGGAAGGACTTGAGGCCGGATTTTGCCAGTGGCTTGAGTGCTGAGATTTCGTTTGTGTGAGAACTTGTATTTGGGGACTTATATGTCCGTTAGTGTCCTTATTGATGGAACCTTGTGACTAGATGACTACGTGGTGAGTGTGATTAACAGTTAGATGTATTCATGTTGTTTGATTGTGACCAAAATGAATTGGAGGGATTTGTGGCAAGAACCATTGATTAATTGACTTCTGTATTGAGTTACAATATGGCTTCGAGTTATGAGTATTGAAGGACCTCCCGTGTAGTTTAGTTGTGGAGTGAAGTGGGTTTTCCTGTTACGTTCTGAGTTCTTGTGATGTCTTTTGAGCTGACCAATGCTCCAGTAGCATTCATGTATTTGATTAGCGGTGTATTCAGGCAGTGATTGCACTCCTTTGTTATTGTATTTATTGATGGCATCCTGTCGTACTCACGTAGCCAGGGATAGCATACTCAACATTTAATGGTGGTATCACAAGGATATAGGGAGGAGAAGCTTTGTGCGAAGTTCTCCAAGTGTGAATTGTTGGCTCAGTTTAGTAGCATTCTTGGAACGCGTGGTGTCCAGCGAAGGTATCCGTGTGGTCAGACGAGTGTGTGTAGAGCTTCCAGAAGCTCAAGAATTCCTTGACCACAGCCCTGGTGTTAGTGTTGCCATCAACTTCAGGTTCTTATACCTCTTATTGTGATGTCTCGAGGGCAGACATTAGTTGTGTTCCAATGTAGGAGGGTAAATTGATTGCGTAATAGCTATGATCTTCGGAAGTGTATAGAGAGATATCAGTTTGAGGCTAAGTAGGCTCCTGCGGGTTGTCCTAAGGTGTGTGATCCTTATGTTGATCTGTAGTAAGTTCTCTCCTACCGGTAAATGAGGTATGTTATAAATTGAGTTTAGATCGCTTGTGGGAGTTGGCATGACCATTACAATGGTGGATGCGAGATTTGCATCTGATTTGACTGTTAGATGGTTTGGGTCATATAAGCTTACGGAAGATTCAGTTAAACCTCACCACAATATCATGGCAGTAATAGTGTATGGGCATCGTGAGTTAGTAATTGTCTTGATATTTAGCTTTAAGCCAAGTGGGGGAGTCCGCTAATGATAAGTTGATTATATGATTATGGGTTGTACTGGTTTCGATGCGAGGTATATTGGTGAATCAGTTATGACCCACAGAGGTGGAGTTTGGGAATGACTCGAGGAATGGAAATTTCTTCGATACAGGTTGTAATGTACTTTACGGGTAATGAAGTTTGCTGAATGATTGAGTTGTGCTTGAAGGTGTAGTGTGTGCAGTGTATGAGTTGCTTGTTGCTTCAATGTGTGGGTTTCTTATCCCAGTACGTGGTTTTCTAGCGGGGTCAGGTCGTTCTGTTTACTTTGTCAGGGTTAGTATTACAAATGTGATTCGGAAGTTCTTGATGGTTTCTACCACGGTTAGAGATGTATATTTCTACTGGAGTGAGGGCCATGTGATGTATAGTGATTTTGCTTCTAGATGGGATCAAATGGAAAGTTCTTGGCAAGTTGGGTACGTAGTTGTTGTGGCTAGGAAGGGAGCATGAAGTTCTCATATTTATCATAGGACTGCATGGCGTATGCGGTATTTTGTGTATAGTGGAGAGTGGCATATGTGAGGTCACGGTTCAGTTCTGGAAGGAAGGTCAGAACCGACAGTTTTAGATGATTAGGTAAAGGATACCACTATTGGGTGGCTGGATTAGAGTATACACTCGTAAAAGACAATGTGTTTAAGGCAATGTGGGTGAATGAGGGTGCTTCATTGGTGTTACGACGCTCTTTTGTTGGATCGACTGCTGATATTCAAGTTTGTTTGGTGGAATGTAAGAATTATGGGGATATCCCTCGTGGGATGATAAATTATTAGGGGTGTGTTATATATTGAGTGGTGGAACTGGGATCAGATATGGTAATTTGTGCGCTTCATGGACCTTGAGACTAAGAGTTCTAATAAACAGATCATTTCTGTGGTTGCGAAAGGGTATAACAAGACGCCAATTTGAGGTTAGCCATGTGCGTTATCTCATGTGGAATAATCTACGTAAGTGTGTTCCTTATAATGTTGAGTATAGAGTTTCTTTTCTACTAACAGGGTGCATGTGTTGAGATTTGAATTTGACTCTAGTCGAGAAAGTTGAATTGATTGTCACGAGAATGAAGGCGAGCTTAGTAGTTGAATTGAAGTATTTTATGGTTTGTGTTACCTAAGCTTGTGAAGATTTTTTTTGAACTAGCTGTAGTATTATGGCAATATTCTTAGGTTTTATGACCTGCGTGGCCTAGTCGAATTAGAGGAATTTAGTTCTGATAGCTTGATTAGGAGGAAACGGATTTCCAAGTGCTTGATTGTTTAAACTAGATATTTTCTACCGGTATGGGGAACGTGCTGTGTATTCTGAGTTCCTGAATGTTTATTTCATTATCAATGGTGTATGAAGGTTTTGGAGCGAGGTTCTGTTTAATGTGGGGTTTCCTACTAGTACTTGGTTGGTTTGAGTAGTTATGGTGATCGAGAACGGTGTTGCGAGTATACGAGTTGTGTAGTATGTTATCCGATTATATCTGGGGGTTATTGTTATGGCTTGACACAATTTGTTCAGACTTATATAGTGTATGGATGTGAGATTTGGGTCTTGAAAAGAATTCTTGATGTTAGAAATTGGGCTCCAAGAATTTTGGGTTAAGGTTAAAGTAATGTTTATTATTCACTACAATGGGTTTAATGTGTTTCGGAATAATTGATTCCAATTTTTATGAATTATATGCCCTACAGGTATGAGGGTTCGTTATGTGTTATTTAAAAAAAAATGTTTACGAAATTTATTGAGAAGAAGAAAGAAAGGAAATTGAAAACTGCAATTGGCACAATGTGAAACATACTTGTGATACGGAGTGAGGACGAAATCCTCGTATTTTTTCTATATAATGTGAAATATTTAAACCGGGCTGCAAGCCGCGGTAGAGGTTATGTAAGGACGAGGTCCTTGTGGTAAAATATTTATTAGTTTAAAGTTTCCCTTTGTAAAATTTAATTCGTACGATGATATTAAAAAGGGAGTCATGCCTGTTAGGTTGATTTGATAATTCTTGTATATTTCATGTTCATATTCAGCCATTTTCGTGCTGTAAACATTGAGTTTTGGCTTATGAGATGAGTTCCCAGGTGGCGTTAAATGTGACTCATTAATCCGAGTAAGTAATCATGAGGTCTTCATGCCTCACATTCTGTTGTCAGTATTGTGAAAATTTTGAAATGAGGTGGTGGTTAATATGAGATTTATTGGTGATGTTGGAATTCATTTATGAACAAGTATTAAGACCAGAGATGTGGTTATGATCATACATATGATGCGTTTCATGTCAAGATATCATTGTGATAATGTCGGGCTTGTAATGCGGAGATTAGTGTTATTGATATACTTGTGGTGCTTTGTGGGGTTGTGAACATGTTGTTAGGAGTTATTTTGGTGTTACTCTGACAAGTGGATAGGCCCAATTACAGGGGAGACTCTGCAGAACTTTTTGAAAAATTTGGGAGTTAGCCAAATTTTGGGGCCTTGAGAAAGTTGAAATGTTGGGAGAATATCTATGATCTATATGAAGTCAAGAATAATAAGAGATGATGGTTAAAGTGAAAGAGGATAATGTCGTGCCTAATAATGACTTGTAAAACATTTGAGGGCGAATGTTCTTGAGTGGGGGAGAATGTAACACCCCGGAATTTTTTTAAGTGTTTTAAGACCATTAAGAAGATTGACGGATGCTAATGATATCAATTCGGGTATGAACAAGACTGGTAATTTGCATGATATCAATTTATCATGACAATATATGTATGAGGTTCATTAAAAATGGTTTAGGGTCTAAGAAGAGCCCTAAGGCTAAGTCAAGTTGAAAAATTTCATAATAGACTAAAATTTCAAATGGGTACGCAGAAGACCTCACCTTGGACGAGAATATCTACATATATATGAGGAGTTATGTGATGGACAACCTATGAAATTAAATATCTTTGAGTCTAGTTTCCAACGCACCAAACCGTTTGTCATTTGGAGGTTTATACCGAAAGTTATGACAATTTTACTAGACCTGTGTCATAGCGCGGCCTTAGCGTGCCCGCGCTAATAGCAAACTTTCTGCCTTGTTAGCGCGGCCTGAGCGCGCCCGCGCTAATAACTGACCTCTAAATACCCTCAAGGACGGGAAAAGAGAGGTTTTAAGTCATTTTTCAAGGCCATGGCATCCTCTCCATTACCCATCCGGTCAAGGCTTCAAATACACTCATAAGGTGAGTTTTAAAGTGTGTTTTTATGGTGATTTCACTTATCAATCACTAGTTACAACATGGTTTTGA
>MDKH01105763.1:0-45078 GCA_005239495.1 Nicotiana undulata
ATGTCCTCCCCGATCACGAATCATACCTGTGACTCGGGGGCCGATGAAAATAGTAGTATAATTTTCCCTGTTCACGAATCAAACCTGTGACCCAGGGGCAAGTAAAATAAGTTTGATCTCTACCTGATCACGTATCAAACATGTGACTCAGGGGCTAGTAAAATATAAGTTTAATTCCTCCCTGATCATGAATCAAACCTGTGACTCAGGGGCAATGAAAATATAAGTTCTCCCCGATCATGAATCATACCTGTGACTCGGGGGCAATGAATGCATGAATGCGTATATAGGACTGCATGAATGCATATATATATGTGTGTATATTTAGACACCGTGGTACCGACTCGCCCACATTCAACGGGATCGGATACTCACGTCTCACTTGATAGCCAAAATTAGGATTTTTATCATATTATCCTTTTTGCTCACAATATTACCATGAGGGTACAGTTCAAGTATAGGAAGGAATTTCAACCACCTTCGTTTAGCTCAACGGCTCATTATTAAGACTTATCACATTATTCAAGAATATGAAGGAATTTCAACCACCTTCGTTTAGCTCAACGGCTCATTAGAAATTTCCGCTGGTGCGAACCTCGCGCCTGTGGCTCATGGACCGCAGGTGTGGTCACACCAGTAAATTCCCACCAGCTATGAGTTTTGCTGGTTTTTGACCCTGATCGGGGTCCGGGAGACCCCTGGGCCCACCCGAGCCCTCGACAAATTACACCAACAAGTCCCAAATCACATGACGGACTTGCTCGAGCTCCCAGAACACTAAAAAAACATTCAAATCAAGAATCACTCACCAAAACCCCTTATATAAAACTTAGGATTTCCAGAAAATTTCAAATGGCTCACCAATCCGCCGAACGGGTCTATACTTCTCGGAATGACCCCAAATTTTGCGGACAAGTCATAAATGACTATACGGAACTATTTCCAGTTCCAGAATTCCATTCGGAACATGATAACATGAGGTCCAATTCCAGGCTGAATTCCAAGTCATATGAAATCCTGGATTCCAATTCAGGTGCCGAAATACTCTCGGGTCATCAGAAACCTGAGGCGAACACACTCCCAAGTCCGAAATCATCATCCGGAGCTGCTAGAGTTGTCATAACTCAATTCCGAGGTCGTTTGCTCAAAATGCTGCTCGGAACCAAAATTAGCCAAATAGGCTGGCCTTCAGGAACCAAGTGTTCCTGAACTGGCCAAATCACTACTGAACCTCGAACTACCTGCCCACACAAGTCATAAGGCACGAGTTGTCGCTATGGAAAGAGTCATTCACGGGAACGGAGTCCCAACACACAAAACGACCGGCTGGGTCGTTACAGTTCTTTATGTTGGCCCCTCTCTTGAAAGTGGATCTTGGCTCTATCGCTGAGGAATTCTCGAAGGCACCCTTTGTTGATCAGCTAGTCCACTTCCTCTCGAAGATGCCTGCAATCCTCAGTCCTATGACTATGGATAACATGTTATTCACACATCAAATTGGGGTTCCTTTGGGAAGGATACGACTGCGCGGGCTTCGGCCATTTGGTAACCCTGATTTTACCCATAGCTAACACGATGTCTGAGACATCGACAGTGATGTTGTATTCTGACAATCAAGGTTCCTCCGTCGGCCACAATTGTCTGTCAAACTCGGTCTTGCTTACAAGTCCCCCGAAACATTAACCTCGATCTATACCCTGATAATTTCGAGGTATATTACGCCTTGAAGTGTCTCTTCGATCTTTGACTTATGGATGGTACCTTTCTTTGTCTGATCTTGATTCTCTTTCTTGAAACCTTGGTTCCATTGCTAAGAGCCTGTTAGGATACACTGAGTCCGAGAGAGCTCCCAACTGGTCATCCTCAACCATGATCTTCGCTAGTACCTGTTGTGCACATCTGCCCAAGTCACGTCAGGATACTCGACCATGTTCTGCTTTAGTTGCTTCAAGGCTATTGAGCTTCGCCCGTTCAAGCCCTGAGTGAAGGCCTGCACCTCCCTGTCATCGAAGACCTGTGGTAATTCTATTCGCTCCATTTGAAAGCAAGACACAAATTCCCCGAGCATCTCTTTCTCTCTCTATTTGAATTTGAAGACGTATTTCCTTGTGGCGACCTTGATGGACCCGGTATGTGCCTTTACAAAAGAGTCTTCCAGCATGGAAAACAAATCCGATAAGTTCGGGGGTAGGTTATGATACCACATCATCGTCCCTTTTGATAGTGTTTCTCCAAACTTTTTCAGTAGGACGGATTGAATCTCATCATCCTTTAAGTCGTTCCCCTTACAACACAAGAATAGGCAGTTATATTTCTGGAGATCGGGCATTCTGAACTTATTGGGGATGGGCTACGGACCTGCACTTGATGGGAATGGATTTTTCATGAACGTCTTTGAATCTACACCCTTCAGAATTGGGGGTGCGCTCAGGATCTGACCGACCCTCGAGTTATAGGTCTCCACCTTGTTGTCGCTAGTTTATATCTTCTTTTCGCCTGATTTAATCCTCTTTGTGATGTCCTCGAGCATAACTTATCTTTCCTCCCGAGCTGGAGTTTTCTACGCTTCATGTTGGCTTTCCCGGCGCACTTCTGTCAGTATGAGAGCTTATATTGACATGTTGGGCGTTGCGTGAGCCTACATCCACGGGGATTGGTGCTGGTGCCACCCCAAGGTTTTGTAGTGGTACATCAGCGCCTGAAACAACTACATTGTTCTCTTCATGATCCTTAGGACTGTTGTTTTCACGTGCATTCACTAAGTTAGAAATTGTTTACCTGAAATCAAAGATTCTTGGACAAGAAAAGGTTTGAAGAATAACTTGTGTTTTCAGTAAACCAGCACTAAAACAATCACTATTATTTTTAGCCCCACGGTTGGCGCCAAACTGTTTACCTTGAAAATGGTAATGACAATTATATTTGATTTTGTGGCTCTAAAAATATGTGATTTATTTTAATACTAGTTGTTTGGCAAAAGATGCTAAGTGTAAGTAAGGAAAATAAGATATTTAATGCAAGTTGTTACTAGGTCGGGCCTCGAGGTTGCCGAAGCAGGATCCGAGGTTCAATTATAACACAGAGTGCGGGGTGTTCGAGGAAGATACGACAATACTGGGGCCTGGAGGATGGACCTTTAAGGACAATAATGGGCAATAGATGAAGAACAATTAGTGAACGCAATAAGCGGAAAGCAATAAATCTATAGAGCACATGTTGAGCACACTTAGGTAAGAAAGCAGAGAATGTTTTTGTTATATTGAATATCATGTGTCCAAAATGACAAGGGGTCCCCTTTATATAGGAGGGGGGAATCCCAACATAGTACAAGTCTAATCATGACAAAAGAAATGCTATAGGTGCAGTTGTGTAATAGCTTAGTACAGACTCGTACTATTTTTACAAATCTTATCAAGTCTAATCATGTGTCCTTGGGAGTTTTCCCGTCTTTCTATGTCGATCACCGATTTGTACTGCTCTGGGGTTGATCACAGTGTGCCTTCAACATGCTCTTTCGAGTGGTGCATTTGGGGTCGAGCCATTCTTCGACACGAACCTCTCGAGGCCAAGATCAGGGTGCCGCAAGTACCTCAAAATTTGCCTTCCTTGGTTTTGACTGTATACAATAAGCTATAACCTTACCATGTTGAATCAATACACACCCAAGATCCATCCTTAAAGCATCACAATTCAGCACAAACCCCTTTGTACCTTCTAGCAAGGTCAACACTAGCGTCGAAGTCAATCTTGATTTAAATTCCTGGAAACTCATTTTACAACCCTCGGACCACTGGAACTTGACCTCCTCATTACACAACCCTTATTTCACGTATAAGATTAAGATTGAGTAGGAAGAAACATAGGCATAAGCCTTAAAGGAATCAAATCAGATGATGAGGGATCAAGAAGGGAAGTACTCCTAACAGCCTTTTAGCCTCTCGAAGATAAGTACAGACGTCTCCGTACTGATTCGCAAGACTCTACTAGACTTGCTCATGACTCGTGAGACCTAAGGGAACCTAGTGCTCTGATACCATGTTGTCACGACCCAAACTCCATAAGGTCCTGATGGCGCCGGACACTACGACAAGCCAACCAATTAATTAATTTAAAATAAGTTCATGTCTCAATATTGTTTTTTAAATCATCACCTTTCACTTTAATACATAATAACTAGATGAAATCCATTTAAGTAAAAACAACAGTCTATTTTCCACTTTCATAAAAACATCCAAAAATACATCCCAGAACCCGGTGTCACAAGTACATAAGCAATTTCTAAGACTTTTATGCAATACTACAAAGCTTGTCCAGAATACAAGTTGGACAAGGACTTTAGAATAAAATAAATACAATACATAGAGGAAGACTCTGCCAACTGCTGATCGCCTCCGGATGATGCAGCTCGCCTAAGTCTCCAAACCAGCCTCACCGCTATGAAAGTACCTATGCAACAAAATGCACAGCAAGTGTAGCATGAGTACAAAAACAACGTGTACTCAGTAAGTATCCCGCCTAACCTCAAAGAGGTAGTGACGAGAGGTCGAATTAGACACCATCTATAAGTCGATTAAATATAAGTGAGGTGCTAAGCATGAGTATCATAGTCAATTAAATAATGAGCAGAGATAAGAAATACCAAATTATTTCACACTTTACACATCAATTCTTCTTCATTTTAGCTGGCACCTCAAAACTCCGTAGGCCAATAAACAAGTATAATTCACAGGAAATAAGCAGCATTTATCAGCACAAGAAAATGCCGAGGGTCGAACGGCGCGGACCAATAATAATAAACTGTGCACTGTCGAGGGTCGAACAGCTCGAACCATAGATGCATCTATTTTCCCCGCTCGCAAATCATACATGCGACTCAGGCACCCGTAAATACACATAATCACATAGTGGGTCCATATTTCATCAGGAAAACACTTTTTCAAAGGAGTGATAAAATTCTCTTTAGGTGAACATAAAGATAGTATTTAAAACATTTCTGGAAATTTATTTGCCAAGTTTGATAAGGTTTCAGATATCACTCATTCATCCGGAACACAATTCTGCAAGGAAGGATCCATTCTTTTCTCAATTTATTTAAGGAAGATAAGTTCTGACTTTTCTAAGTATTCAATTACTAACTCGATAATATCATCATGCTAATATCACTGATAAAATCGCAAGTACAAGAAGTAAGGCATGCTAGTGGGTCCTAGACTACCCGGACATGGCATAACAGTAGCTACGCATGTACTCCTGTCACCTCGTGTGTACGCAGCTCCAACAAATAGTAACACATATTTAATTAGTTCACCTAGGGGGATAATTCCTCCTCACAAAGTTAGAAAGGAGACTTACCTCACTCCGAAACTTCATAACAGACTTCCAAGCCCTCTCGACCGCTCCAATTTGATGCACAACGCCCCAAAACTACCAAATAATGGGCAAAGCAATGAAGATTCACTCTAATATTTGTAACAAATTCTAATTATATATTTTCCCAACTCCGCTCAATGAATTGACCAAAATCTCCTCGGGACCACGTGCCCGGATTCCAAAATTTCTCAAAGATAAACTCTACTCTTAGCTTTACTAGTTCAAATATACAATTTACTCAAATATTCATGCTCAATTCGTGGTTTAAAATCCAATTTACAACATTTCTAGGTTTTCTTCAGAAACCCCAATTGTCCCACAATTTTCATGTCTAATTCCATGAATTTAACTTGGAAATGAGAAGGAATCACTCACCTCTTGATGCTTGATTAAAATCACCCTTTGAAATCCTCCAAAATCGCCCCAACCAAATGAAATATAAGAGGGAATTGGCAAACATCCGTTAAAAATAGAACACTGCCCAGGTACACCTTCTAGGGGATCTCACACAATTCGCCGCGATCGCACAGGCCAAGTATGCTGCCCAGATTTCTTCTTCATGATCGCACAAGCATGCCTGCGATCGCACATGCCTTTTCCAGCTCCCTCAAAAAATCATTCTCCGCGATCGCAGCTTCAACCAAGCATCAGCACAGGCCAACCCAGCAGCCCCCAGGTGCACTGTGCGATCACACACCCCTTCTTGCGATCGCACAAATCAAAAATTCAAACTTCAAATTTCCTTCTTCGCGATCACATAACAATGGCCGCGATCGCACTTCACACCAGATGCACCAGCAACAGCAATATCAAATCACTCAAAAATGACCCGGAACCACCGCGAAACACAGCCGAGGCCCCCAGGACCCCGTCCAATCACTCGACTCCGTCCCATAACATCCTACGAATTTGATCAAGGCTTAAAATCACATCAACCAACGCCGAAATCATGAATCGCACTAAAATTCAAACTTTATGAACTTGAAATTTCAAACTTCCACCTTCGATGCTGAAACACGTCAAATCACGTCAAATTGAGCTCAAATTTTGCACACAAGTCATATTCGACATTACGGACATGATCCAACTTCCGGAATCGTGTTCCGACCCCGATTTCAAAATTTCTACTTTCGGTCGGATTTCTCAAAGACCTTTAAATTTCTATCTTTAGCCAAACGAGTTCAAAGTAACATACGGACATCCGAATTTATTTCCCATCGCGCGCCCAACTCAAGAATAACCATACAAAGCTATTCCTAGACTCGAAACCCCAAACAGACATCAATATCACTGAAATGCGCTTCAAGCCAAACTTAGGAAATTCCTTCAAAAATGACAACTTCCACAATATACGCCAAAACGCTCACGGGTTATCCATAAGCCGATCCAGACATACGCCCAAGTCTGAAATCATCATACGAACCTACTGGAACCTTCAGATCTTTATTCCGAGGTCGTTTACTCCAAATCCCAGTCTTAGCCGATTCTTCCTACTTAAGGCTTCCGAAATGAGAATTTTCCTTTCAATTTAACTCCGAACTTCCCGAATTTCAACTCCGACCATACGCACAAGTCATAATACCTTAAATGAAGCTGTTCATGATTTCCAACCACTGAATGACGCGCTAGAGCTCAATCAACCGGTCAGGTCATTACAAGATAGTATCGTTGATAGTGAATGAAGCAGATTCATCGTTAAAGTGAGATGATGGATTGAAAATGTTGAAAATCCCATATCCTCGTTTAGATGTGGCAGAATGCTGAAAATCCCAGTAATATTAGAAGACCAAAAACTAGTTAACCAGAAAATAAAGGTATTGTTACATCTATCACATTGTCTAGATTCAGCTGAATTGGCAAGGAGATTCAGGTGGATTACCTTCGATAAAGGAAATTTTATTTCTAGATTTCAAAGACACAATTATGATCTTCTTTAAACCACCGAAATTGGAACTGGAAAAATAGGAAAACAACCAGGGGAAGACCGGGTATATTTGAGGAATTAACAGAAATAGGACTTGAGGTTTCTAGGAGCAAACTCAAAAGCATCACGGTTAGTGGAGCCACTACTAACATTAAAATCAGTTGGATTATCCATCCATTCATTCGGTAAGAATTTCTTCGGGTATAGTCCCTTGTTGAGAGTTCAGAAAGGCGTGTTGGAAGTAGTTATTCTAGAGTTTCAACTCAATTCAAGGACCTCATTATAGAGCTCAATGTCATAAGAGATGGCATATAAGAAAATTTGTGGTGGAGTGGATTCACAAAATAATTGATCTCGTTCAAAAAGGGTAGATACATGCAATGTTTTGTGATTCAATACCTTGTCAAGACCATTATTATGAGAACTCTCCCCACTACGGACGTACATACATAGTTAGTAGAATCTGGGTGTTGCTCATGAGGATGCACCAAGGAGTGACTGACTTAACGACATTAGATTGATAGGGCGACGACTTAATCGATTCCCCTCGACTCCACATTCCTAACGTACGTTGGTACCATACCGATATACTATAGGATTTGGTGGTGCAGTGACATTAATAGGGACAAGGGTACCCCTTCCCCTAGCGATAGGTTCTATCAATCCCTCCACGACTCAATACATTCTCCTAACAAGCCTTTCGGCATTCTCCTTCGGACTCAATGGTGGGATCAATCCCTTCTTACCTACTTCAAATTCGCGGACTTCGGTATCAAGATTAATCATCTTGAGAATAAGACTTGGAGAGGAAACTAGATCCCTATCATGGGCTCTTTCACACTATTGGAGTATCAAAGAAGGGTGAAATTCCTAAATGTCCAAAAATCCCCCTAATTATAGATGTGGTCGACAACACACCAATAAGAAGGGCTCTACTAGACACGGCTCCAAGACATCCTAAGACACTTTAAAACCTTAGGAGCTGATACCAAGTTTGTCACGCCCCAATTCCGGGGAGCGCGACCGGCGCTTAACCGAGTAAACCTGATTGAGCAAGCCTGTTAGGTTTCATTCTATCCAAACTAATTTATGAATAAATAGGAGATAAATTCTATCAATCATACTTTATAAATATTTCAATAACTTCCATTTGTTTGCATTAGCAATTCCAACCATAATATCTTGAATGTTACAATTACATGGATATGATGAAAAACATATTTTCCAAACACCAATGTTTCTTGTTCAATTTCAATACATGACACCACCCACAACCTGTCTACGGAGCCTCTAAATACAACTGGTGGAAAGTATTGAAATGCTAGCAACAAGGCTCCGGCTAATACCTCAAAATACAGTAATTAACGTTAATACAAGAGTGTCACAACATGCACAATACTTTACCCCCAGGAAGAATGGAGCTCGCCAAGACTACTTTGGCAGAGAGAGGAAACGCCGCTAGCTACGATCAGCCTGCCTGCTAAGGATCCACCTACATCCATTTAAGGTGTAGCACCCCCGACAAAAGGGACGTTAGTACCACTGAATAGTGCTAGTATGTATGAACAAACTCTACTCTAAATTGAATGAATAGAAAACCAGGTAAAAGACAATCACGGGAGTCAAATAACACTCTACAACAATAAAGAAAACACAAGTAAGGTCATACTGTTTCTCATCTTTCTTTCCATGCTTTCACTTAATATTCTTTTAAAGTCAAGTGCCACAACTTATAATACCACTCTGTACTTTTTGCACGGAGTGCGGTCTCGGCCCGACCGGCTAAGCCATCCCAATTGAGACATAACCAACATCATAAACTAAAATTCATGTTTCCGATGTAAATACCACCATGAAAACAACATGGAGTCTGATCTCGGCCCGATCGTCTAAGCCATCTCACTTTGGGACATAACCATTTATTCCTTTACACAAGTAACATTTCGTTTCAATTATTTATCACACAGTCATTGCACATTGGACAAATTTAACAATTTGAGTCGCATTCCTCTCTTTAACAGTTTCATATAATCATCCTTCAAATTAATAAGAACCAACATGTAAGAATCCATACACGTGATAGAAAGGAGCCCCACAATCGTAATTCACATTTTCAAGTAGCATAATGACATGGTAAGCAACTTAGAACAATTTGGGAACATGAATTTTCCAACTTAACACATTTAGTCAATCAATCAGAGAATCAAACAAGGGACTCATACCGTATATTTGAGCACCAACGAGTTCATTCTATGAAGATTGGAGTTAGCCATACATACCTAGTTGAGCTTTCCATAAGTTACTACAACATTCAAAAAATCCTAGAAATCCCAATCCATTTCAAGATATAACAAAATTGAATACAAATTAGGAAGATATTCATAGTCTTAGCTCGTTTGAGCGTTCCATCAAACACTAGGTGTGCAATAAGTCTTTAAGGTCCTTCTATAGAGGGTTTAATCGACCTTCAACCCATCCCTGATCATTTTTAGCTCAACAATGTTCTTATACCTGTTGATAACACATGCAAGCAAGATAACATCTCCAATACCCACAGACTCTCTTTATAATTACCCATCTTTAGCTAAAATACGAAATGAAGGGTTAGGGGGTAGAATCTTACATCGATTATGAAAACCTAATGTGTTGTCCTTGTTAATCTTCAAAGAGTTGTGTAAGAATTAAAGAATGATTTAACGTAGATCACTTTCTCACTCTAGGGCTCCCTCTCTCTCATCAATATTATCAGGAAGAATGGCTTAAAATGGTGGGGAATGGGTGTTATATTGGTCTGGGGTCGGGTTTAAAATGTTTAAAATATGGTGCCCCGACTCAATTATGCGGTCGCATATGCGGCCGTAGAATGGGAATGCAGCCCTCATATTTGCCGCAGAGCTGGCCTCATCTGGGTGAAAAAAGGGAAAAACATGACCGAGTATGCGGCCATTATGCGGTCGCATAATGTGCTGCAGAACTCCCCTCACAAAACTCCAAGGCGAAACCCCAAACAACAACATAGGAATCTTGTTGGGCATCGTTTTGGTTAATGATTTTGCGTACGGGTCCTTACAAAAACCATATATATATATATATATACTCATATTCTCGTTCAAGTGGTGGACTTGTGCAACTCATTTGGAATTTTAACCTTTTACGAAATTTTCCAATTGGACTTAGACTTAGGATTCTCCTTGGACCCCACATTACTCATTATATGACTTATACACTTTTTTAGCATAACCAATTCATTTACATCATATTTATGGCACATAAGATATTATAACTAGCCTACCTGGGACCCTGAAATCCTAAATTACTTATAAAAAATTTCTGGGGCCTTACAAAACCCTAGTTAGGAAGAAATGAAAAGACACTTGAGAATCAGAAGGTTATTCATAGAAACAAGTAAAATCAATTCGCTCCTCCTCAGATTTGTACATATCTGAAAAGTTTAAGAGACGAAATTAGGGATTTGTAAAAAACGCAGAAATGAAGATATTGGCTTAGAAACTCATAGGTTTAGGAAAAACTTGAAGGACCTTACTCCAAATCAAGCCATGATGGCCTTAAACAGGCAAGAACATGTCAAAGGTGTGAGTGGACTGACCCTTGTCCCTTGAGGTCCTTAGAGACAGTAAAACTGGTGTAAGGAAGCCATGAGAGGCCTAAGGGCGGTGAGGAACCACCATGGTTGATGGTGGAGAGTGACAACGAGGTGAGATTTAGGGGTAGGTCAGAGAGGATTTGGAGAGGGGGGGAAGGGGTGATGGCGGAATGTAAGAGAGAAATGAGGGGTTTGGGAGGGGGTAGTTTAGGTTAATTAATGAAATGATAAATCTGGACCTTTGATAAAAAATGATCAACGGCCAGGATTCAACAGGATTTGGGTTGGATCAGGTAGAATTTGGGCTTGGTTATATTGGGCTTGTTTAGTTAGGGTGTTTGGGCTGACTAGTTAGGATGAAATTGAAATAAAAAATGGTTATTTGTTAAATAACCCCAAATAAATTAGTTAAAATAATTACTACTTGTAAAAAAATATAATTTCATGCATAGAAATATTTTAAAATTGTTATTTAGTATTTAAAAATACAAAAGGCTAATTTCTGGTAAAAACAACACCAAATTATATGCATGGGCTATAATTTCAAAGTTATTGCAATCATAGCCAAAACGGTGCGAAATTGGTCATTTATAGAATAATTTTGACTTAATAAGACTATAAATAGTAGTACTAATCAAGAAATGTTTTGAAATCACTTGTGATGCATTTTTGTAATTATTTATTAGAAATAAAATACCGAGTCAATTAATAAAAAAATGTAGAAATTGTGAAAAAATACCTATTGTTGCTAATGCGTGATTTTGAAGACATGTATGAACTTTAAAATTATTTTGGAAAAATTTGGGTATGAACAGTTGCCCCTCTCTACCCAGAAAGGATTGAAGAGTTGTCGGGTAAAGACATGATGGCCAATTTTTGACAGAGCAAAACGATTTGAGAGATTTAGGTTGTGCTCTACCTTTTGAGTTGCCTACATATCCTTGGTTTTACAAGAATCAGGTCGTGTATAGTTCTGGATTCCATTGGCGAAATATACCGATGGAGTCATCGCAAGAACGGACGCAATATCTAGGGGTAGTGAAAGGATGGTTTATGTAAGAAGTCCGATATGACATAACTGAAGGAATCAGAGCGGGATTGTGGTCGATTAACGGGCCACCTACAAATAGAAAGATACTACGAGCTTATATTGTGTGGGAAATTAAACATGATGCAAGGTCTGGACCATGAGAGTTGTCTTCAGACGGTTAGGGTGACGTCCTTAGACCATGATGTCTTGGGCCATGAATTGCTCAGTGAGAGATTCGCAGGCCATGAAATGATGTTCTCGGGCCATGAAGATGGTGCCTCCGAACTATGACGCCTTTGAATAATGATATGCTAGTTGGAGAGATCCTTAAGCCATGACATGGTGTTTTCCGGCTATGAGGATGATGCCTTTAGACTTTGACGTCTTTGGATATGTTGGCGATATTTCAACCCATGAGATGCAATAATAACAAGACAAGGCTTAGTCTTGTGAAATGACGGGTAGAAGTAATGCTTGAGAGACAATGCTTAGTCTCGATGAAAGAATGTAAAGTAGAGGCATAGCTTAGCCTCATGCAGGTATGCAGACAGAGCTTAGTCTCATGCAAATGAAGGTAGAGATTAGCCTTATGCAGGGGAAGGCAGATATTAGCCTCATGCAAGGTGAAGGCAAAAATTGGCCTTATGCAGTGGAAGGCAGAGATTAACTGTATGCAAGGTAAAGGCAAAGATTATCCTTATGCAAGACGAAGGCAGAGATTAGCCTTATGTAGGGGAAGGCAGAGATTATCCTTATGCAAGGTGAATGTAGATATTAGCCTTATGAAGGGGAAGGCAGAGATTAGCCTTATGCAGGGGAAGGAAGGGATTAGCCTTATACAAGGTGAAGGCATAGATTAGCCTTATGCAAGGTCAAGGCAGATATTAGCCTTATACAGGGGAAGGAAGAGATTATCCTTATGCAAGGTGAAGGCAGAGATTAACCTTATGCAGGGGAAGGCAGAGATTAGCCTTATGCAGATGGAAGGCAACGATTAGCCTTATGCAGAAAAATAGAATAAATAACATATAGAAGATGATAACTGAGTTTTCTTAGCTGGTAGTAGATTTCAGTATCGCGGTTGGTACGAATATTGTGGTTTCGAGGCATGTATACTCTTCGTTCCTACGACCGAATAAAAATTGTATGTTCTGTAAAGGGGGAGATCGGTTCGTTCCTCCGCTGGCTTGCTTGACTCACTTACTCGGTCTGAAGATCTTGTTCAAATCATTGGGGTAGCGTTGGCTAAACAGAGTTATTTTGCAAGCAAGCATGCATAGTTTTTTAAGACATAGTAAAAATATATATGTCAGGAAATTGGTTAGACGAACCAGTGACTGCGACACAATCCGAGACATTGAAACCTCTCTTGCTATGGAATTTTGAGGGTCCTCCTAAAAATTCTGCCCCAGTTAGCTAGATTGACGTCTCTGACTGTTGTATATGCTGCAATCGGCTGGACTTGCTTCGGAATTTTGAGGGTACTCCTCAAAATTCTGCACCAGTTTCCAATTGCTGGGGAAATGAGGTTTTTATTGAATTGTGACCGAACCTATAGGGCTTCCTATGTATCCTCTCTTAAACGGGAATCAGGTCGATCGTAGTTCATTTTACATCATTTGAGAAAAGCATAAAGAGTTACACATAATATTGTTTGATTACATCTGAGTTGATTGGTTTTGGCCAGACTTCTCTGTCAATTTATGCAAGTATAAGAGCTCCTCCTGTCACTACCCTGTTAACCATGTAAAGACCCTGCCAGTTGTGAGAGAATATCCCCTTGGCTTTATCTTGATGTTGAAAGATCTTCTTCAACACTAGCTGCCCCGGTGTGAACTATCTAGGCTTGACTCTTCTATTGAAGGCTCTGGTCATTCTGATCTGATAAAGTTGTCTGTGAAATACTGTATTCATTATTTTCCCGTCTATGAGGGCTCGTTGCTCATAACGGATCCTTATCCATTCTGCGTCGCTAAGCTCAGCTTCCTGCATGATTCTCAAGGAAGGGATCTCCACTTCGACAGGAATAATAACTTCCGTACCATAAACCATCAAGTAGGGAGTTGCCCCGGTTGACGTGCAGACTATGGTGCGGTATCCTAATTGGTGAAGTTGGAAAATGCAGTTGGTGCTATTGTTCTTGTGTGGCCGCACCTGCGGATTGGAAATCACATGTGCGAGCTTCGCAGGTGCGAAAATGGAGCGCAGGTGCGCAGTGTTCCGAATGTGCGATTTGGTCCCCGCATCTGCGATGAACATAGGTGGTGCGAAGGTTGGAAAATTAATGAAAAATGGCAGAAGCGGATATCTTCCGCAGATGCGGAGGTCGCATGTGCACTATTTGGCCGCATGTGCGGAAATGCCTGGGCAGAGAGTATAAATTTAACCCTTCGCTAATTGTTAGCCATTTTTTCACAATTTCAACACGGTTTTTGGAGCTTTTGGAGGGTTATGAAGAGGGATTCAAGGGGAGACTCATTGAAGTATGGTTTTTGAACTTAATACTCGAATCTCTGATGAATTTCAGTTGATTAAGTATGGAAATTGTAGTAATTAGGGTTGGATATTGGGGAAATTAGGGCTTGAAATTGGAGAGTTTAATTTGAGGAATTGAGGGGCCAAACGAGGTTGGATTTTGGTAAATTTGGCATGTATGGACCCGTGAGAGGATAGGGATTCTAGTTTTGTAATTTTTATCGGATTCAGAGATGTGGGCCTAGGAGTCGGGTTTTGCCAATTTGGGATTCGGAGGCGTGGACTTTGTTCCTTTAGCATGTATTAATTATATGATATTCATTTTTGATATTCAGGGCAATTTGAGGCCGAGTCGAGCGGTAAGGGCATCACGGAGTAGAATTTTGTCCGGTTTGAAGTAAGTAACGCCTGAAAATATGGTTATGAGGGTTTGAAACCCCGAACTACGTGTTATTTGATTTGAATTCAGGTGACGTGCATGCACCGTAAAAGAAATTGACCTGGTTCATTCCATGGCTTTGTTTGGTGATTCTTCTTGTTGATATTTGTGCACCTATCAATGTGATTACTATAAACATGTTAAAGATCATGCTAGATATTAAGTTGAGGCTTCGCACCGATACTATTGAGACCCGAGTGGCCATTTATCGCTGTCATCTCATGCATTTCATTGGTATTATATACTCAGTCATGTCCAGGCATATCATATCATGTCTCAGTCTCGGTTATTGTTGTTTGGCACATCATATCATTGATGCGGGCTAGTTAATGCATTGTTAGCCCGTGTGAGAGATACTGGAGAATGGTGACTGGGTGAAGGTGAGAGCCTGATCATGAGTGACAGTTATGGGATCGGGCTGCACGTCACAGCATGTTATATTGATTTATGCCTGGATCTAGCTTATGATAGTGCTTGGGATGTCGAAGCCCCTCCGGAGTCTGTAACACACCCCTATTGAGAGTAGATGATATTTGAGGGTTGGATATTCCATGGACATGGATCTTGTCCGGAGTGTTCATAATTGGAGTTGGATCTTCTCCAAGAGGCTGGATTGGCCTGTTTCCACAATACTGTGTAATTGCTGTCAGTAATGTGTATATGTACTTTGGGATGGATCTTCCTTGGGCTGTTGAGCCATATATAGTACCGAGTGGTTGTGAGGTTGGAATTATTACCTAGATATGGATATTCTCCATAGGGCTGGATTGGCCTTCCTCAGTACTGAAAGACTGATGTTCGAGATGTATATATGTATCCCGGGATGGATCTTCCCTGGGTCGTGTGAGCCATATATAGTACTGAGTGAATGAGCATTAAAGAGTGGTGGCACATTGTACATTTCTTACAGTCGATGCATTGACATGTAGGGCAAGTCGAGTTATGTATGTTAAACTGTTCCAAGCTGCATTTATCTTATTCCTTGAACTGTCTATTTAATTGTAAGCATGCCTACAATATTGTTCTTAATGATCCTTTTATAATGATGGAGGTGAAGTTTGCCACTACCTCTCAGCCCATAGTTTGGGCTTGTTACTTACTGAGTTGGTGTACTCATGTTACCCCCTGCACTTTGTGTGCAGATCCAGGTATCTCAGCCCATGGTTGCGACAGTTGACCTTTCTATTGCGGATTATCTTCGAAGAGAGCGAGGTAGCTGCTTGGTGATCGTAGCCCCATATTTCTCTTACCCTATTTTCCTTTTGTGTATTTAGACTACTTCCAGACAATGTTGTCGTATCTAAATTTCGGTATTGTGATAGTTGGTGTCACGACCCAGAATCCTAATCCGAGTCGTGATGGCGCCCAACAGTGGGGTTAGGCAAGCCAACACAATTTACACTAAGTGATACCCCTCCCATCTAATTAAACAAGTCAAATCATAGTACATACAAAGCCGAAATAATACGTACACATAGATATACATCCCAAAACCCCAAAAATATACAATGCGTGTGTGCCAGGAACTAGTGTCACGAGTGTCATAGGCAACTACTAAATATACAACAACTACAATATATACAGAGTCTCTGTCTGAATGACATGGACAGAGAAATATGACAAAAGAACTCCAGGGTGCTGCTAGGAAGTCGTCGGGAAAGCAGCTCACCATGAAGTATGACCACGCTATCAATATCCAGCACCGGCCTGATAGTCAGACGTGCCATCCTCGAGACCTGTACAGTCAAGTACAGAAAAGAAAAGAAAGTGCAGCACGAGTACATATTAAATAAATATGTACCCAGTGAGTATCCCGCCTAAACTCAAAGAAGTAGTAACGAGAGGTCGACTCGATACTCACTAAGGTCCAGCACTAATAACTTATGATAGAATATGATGAAATACAGTAGGCATATCAGGGAAATAAGCAACAAGTACATATATCAAAAGAAGAAAAATCCAAACAATTATTGAACTAAACGATAAAGCACTTCCAAGAGTAAGACCACCAAACGAAACAATAATCACAAATTCTTAGATCCGCCATGGCGTACGGCCCGCTCCCATAAGGTATCGTCAACACTGCCGTGGCGTACAACCCGATCCCATATATTTCACCATTTCTTTTCAATTCCGCCGTGGCGTATGGCCTGCTCCCATTTATTTCACAATTTCTTTTAAATTTCGCCGTGGCGTACGGCCCGCTCCCATTTATTTCACAATTTCTTTTCAATTCCGCTGTGGCGTACGACCCGCTCCCATATATTTCACAATTTCTTTTCAATTCCGCCGTGGCGTACGGCCCGCTCCCATTTATTTCACAATTTCTTTTCAATTCCGCTGTGGCGTACGACCCGCTCCCATATATTTCACAATTTCTTTTCAATTCCGCCATGGCATACGGCCCGCTCCATATATTTCACAATTTCTTTTCAATTCCGCCGTGGCGTACGGCCCGCTCCCATATATTTCAAAACTTTTGTTCAATTCCGCCGTGGCGTACGACCCGCTCCCATATATTTCACAATTTCTTTTCAATTCCGCCGTGGCGTACGGCCCGCTCCCATATATTTCAAAACTTTTGTTCAATTCCGCCGTGGCGTACGACCCGCTCCCATATATTTCACAATTTCTTTTCAATTTCGCCGTGGCGTACGGCCCGCTCCTATATATTTCACAATTTCTTTTCAATTCCGCTGTGGCGTACGGCCTGCTCCCATATATTTCACAATTTCTTTTCAAGTCCGCCGTGGTGTATGGCCCGCTCCCATATATTTAACAATTTCTTTTCAATTCCGCCGTGGCGTACGGTCTGCTCCCATATATTTCGAAATTTCTTTTCAATAAAGCCTCAGCAGAATAACACAATGCAAAACATAATTTTATAGTACATATGGCGTTACAATAAATCATATAACGCATTACAAAGAAAACATATTTAAGGAATTACAAGAAAAGCGTACAAGGCATTACGGGAAAGCATACAAGGCATGATTTGGGCCTAACTACCCGGACATAACAATAATAGCCGCTACGTATGGATTCTCGTCACTTGGCGCGTACGTAGCCCCCAAACAATTTACACATAGCATATACATCACCTATGGGGACAATTCCCTCTTACAAGGTTAGAAAGGTGACTCACCTCATGTCGAATCTACCCCTCGGACCACAATTGCGCCCAAAACTCCGAACTCTATACCCGAGGACTCGCAAATAGTCAAAAGGTGTGAAATTAGATCAATGCATGCACAACGTGAGAAATTATCCTAGTTATTCAATAAAATCGCTATTCTTGACGAATTCCCAAATTCCTACCCCGTCCTCTCATGTCCACCTCGGACTCCCAAGTGGATACCTGCTCTGCAGGACCCCTGCCGCGATCGCAGAGGTCTTGCCAGTTGTTCTTCGCGATCACAGGACCTCTGCCGCGATCGCAGAGTTCTGGCCAGTTGGCCTTCGCGATCGCAGGCCCCTTTTCGCGATCGTAGTGAAGGAATCACTAAGTAGTTTTATAAAATACGGGACTTAGCCTTGTTCCTCCATTTTCATCTTCCTCTTCAAGATTTTAGAGAGCTCTTCAAGGGACCTTCCACCACTCCTATTGAGGTAAGTAAACTCCATCGATTTACTAGTTTCAAACACTAATACCTAGTTAATTCACTACTAAATTATCAAAAATCATAGAATTAGGTAGTAATTATAGGGTTCTTGAGGATTTTGTAATTTTCCATTTTAGGCCATGAAATCAAGTAGAAATCACACCTTAATGATCCTTAGGCTATAGGTGAGTGATCCCTTCGAGAATTTTCAAAATTTGACCATGAGAGGCCGGGGTTGGAAATTGGGAATTCTTCAAGAATGGCGATTTTATTGAATAACTAAGATTAGTTATCACATTGTATATGCATTGATGTTATTGTATATCTTTTGACTAGTTGCGAGTCCTCGGGTGTAGAGTTCAGAGTTTCGGGAGCAATTGTTGCTTGAGGTGTAGATTTGACACGAGGTGAGTCTCCTTTCTAACCTTGTAAGAGGGAATTGTCCCCATAGGTGATGTATATGCTATGTGTAACTTGTTTGGGGGCTACGTACGCGCCAAGTGACGAGAGTCCGTACGTAGCGGCTATTATCGTTATGTCCGGGTAGTTAGGCCCACATCATGCCTTGTATGTTTTTCCTGTAATGACTTAAATATATTTTTCTTGTAATGCCTGATATGTTTTTCTTTGTAATGCTTCATATGATTTGTTGTAATGCCATATGTACTACTAAATTATGTTTTGCATCGCGTTATTCTTCTTAGGCTTTATTAAAACGAAATTGTGATATATATGGGAGCGGGCCGTACGCCACGGCGGAATTGAAAAGAAATTGTGAAATATATGGGAGCGGGCCGTACGCCACGACGAAATTGAAAAGTAATTGAAATATATGGGATCGGGCCGTATGCCACGGCAGTGTTGAAAGCACATGAAATATATGGGATCGAGTTGTACACCACGACAGTGTTGAAAAGAAAATAAAATGAATATGGGATCGGGCCGTACGCCATGGCGAGTGTAGAAAGTACCTTATGGGAGCGGGCCGTACGCCACAGCCGATCTAAGAATTTGTGATTTTTGTTTCATTCGGTGGTCTTACTCTTGAAAGTGCTTTATTGTTTAAGTTCAGTAGCTGTTTGGATTTTTCTGCTTTTAGTATATGTACTTGTTGCTTATTTCCCTGACATGCCTACTGTATTTCATCATATTTTATCATATGTTATTACTGCTGGACCTTAGTGAGTATCGAGTCGACCTCTCGTCACTACTTCTTCGAGTTTAGGCGGGATACTCACTGGGTACATATTTATTTAATATGTACTCATGCTGCACTTTCTTTTCTTTTTTGTACTTGACTGTACAGGTCCGGAGGCTGGCACGTCTGACTATCAGGCCGGTGCTGGATATTGACAGCGTGGTCATACTTCACGGTGAGCTGCTTTCTCGGCGACTTTCTAGCAGCGCCCTGGAGCTCTTTTGTTGTATTCCTCTGTCCATTTCATTCAGACGGAGACTCTGTATATATTGTAGTCATTTTATATTCAGTAGTTGCCTATGACATTCGTGACACTAGTTCCTGGCACACACGCGTAGTGTATTTATATTGTTGGGGTTTTGGGATGTATATCCATGTGTATATTATATCTCGGCTTTGTATCTACTATGACTTACTTTCGCTCAAGGCTAGTATCATGTTAGTTGTTATAACTGGTAACCTCTGAATTTTTTAATTATCTGGGGAAGGGTGTCACTTGGTGTAATTTGTGTTGGCTTGACTAACCCCGTCGTTGGGCGCCATCACGACTCGGATTAGGATTATGGGTCATGAAAAAAATATTCTAACGTGTTCATGATTCCTAAGGTTATATGGCCACCCCCAACCTCAAAATCAAAAGGGGCACGCTGTGAACGATCTGTATTCGTTCTTCACACATTTTCATCAATAACACTATTTACCTTGAAAATGGTATTAACAATTATATTTGATTTGTGGTTCAAAAAATATGTTATTTATTTTAATACTAGTTGTTTTATAAGAAAATGCTAGGTGTAAGTAAGAGAAATATGATAAGCAAACTAGTAAGTTCATAAGAATAGGGACTTCGAGCTCAGTACTATCGGGCCTCGAGGGTAGTCATCGATAGTTGTTAATGAACAATAAGTGAAGAACAATAAATGAAAGCAATTAATGAATAGCAATAAATCTATAGAGTAGTTGTTGAGCATGTTTAGGTAAGAAAAGCGGACAATGTTCTATTGCATTAAGTGTTCATGTGTGTACAAAATGACAGGGTCCTCTTTATATAGGAGGGGAAATTCCAACATAGTACATGTATAATTATGACAAATATATGCTATTGGTACGGCTGTATAATGGCTCAGTACGGACTTGTACTATTCTTGTAGACATTGTCAGCTCTAACCACGTGTCCATGGGAATTTTCCGCCTTTCCTTGATGGTCATCGATTTTCATACTGCCTCGATGTATGTTGTGATGAGTCTTCGATATTCCCTCTCGAGGGGAGTACTTCGGGGTCGAGCCTCAAACTGTGCTTCGAGCCCCTCGAAACCGGATCTGAGATGCCATAGAGGCCCTAATATCGGACTTCCCCGATTTTGGCCGTATGCAGATAGTCCCCGCGTTTCTTAGAGTGAAATGATAAGAAATGATTTATAATTCTTGGCTCTTCTATATCTCCATCGTGACGTCAGTCACGTGAGGTCAACAACTGATGTGACAGAAAGGTTGCATAGTGGTCTTGTCAACATGATTCTCGAAAAGCCCACGAATCGCTTGTTGATACCTAATTTTTCCCAATGTTATTTTCAAAAATTCATACATATCTTCAAAACAATGCATGATCATCAATTACTATTTTTCCATAATTTCTGCATTTTTAAAGGATTTTTAATTAATTTATCCTAGTATTTTTATTATATAAATAATTACTAATTGCATCACGAATGGTTTTGTGATAATTTTTATTGCTTTATTTCATCATTTATTTTTATACTAAACTTTAATAATTTCACGAATAGCCATATTTATATTTTAGGGTTATAATTGCAATAACTTTGCAAGAGTAGCCCACATGTGCTTAATTACCTTATTTCACAAGAAAATGATATTTTATATATTTATAATATTAAGTAATCACTTTAAATAATTTGTATGCATCAATAGAATTTTTTATCATTTATTAGCTATTTTATAAATTATTTATCAAATTAATTGGGTATTTAACAAATAGCCTCTTTAAATTTATTTTAATTTAGGATTTTAGCCCAATTTTTTACCCTCAGCCCAATTAAAAATACACCCAAATACCCTGACCCAGTTTTAAAACCCACCCAGCCCCTCAGATCCAATCCTGGTCGTTGATCCCAAAAAATTAACGGTCCAGGATCATTCGCCTATTTTAATTACACCAACTACCCCCTAACCATAGTCATTTTGTCTAACCCCGCTGTCCCTGTTTCCCTCTTCTTCTCCGTTCTCTCTAAAACTATCCCTAACCCTAGCCGCCGTCACCAGAAACCCTTCAATCCATGGGGTTTCCTTCTTATTTTAGACCCCAGTTGGCCTCCTATCTTCACTAGTTATTCGATTTTGTTGTTATTTGATGGAATCTCGAAGAGATTCAACTCAGATTCCGACTAACCCTTTCATTTTTCTCGATGAACCTCCCTGGGTACATCTCCGCGTTTGTGAGTACTACTATATTCATGTTTATGGCTTAAATATATGGTTCCAAACAAGATTTTTTTCTCACCTCTGTCATTTTTTAAACCCCAGTCTCTTGTTACTCGAGTCTGTTCAGATCCGTGTAGATCTGAGATGATTCTAAGATTATTTGATATTTCTCTTTAAGAACATTATGTGTTATCTGTTTATTAACCAATTGTTGTTTTCTCTAAAACTATGGTTTCATCCCTTTATGTTTCTACAAAATGTGCTAAAAAATATTGAAGTGTTTAACTCGAGTTTTCTTTATTTGCTTTACTGGTTTTCATATCTATATTCTAATCACTAGGGTTTTTGTTTATCCCACTGATTGTTTCAATATTTTCCTGTTGTTCTTTAGTTCTGTCAATTAAAAGATATTGATTGATTTTATTCAACTAATTATGGTTCGAAACTATACTCTCTGCTGAAATTTGTCCTTTTCTGTGATTTTTACTTACTTTTCCTTATTTATGTCTCATAATTGATACTAATTTCCTTAGTTATGCTATTTAAATGATTTCTGGGTTTTGATTTATTCTAACCGACCTATAAATGGCATCTGACTTATTTCTTGCCTAATTAAACCCCAATCCGGGTTGTTATATGATTCTCCCTATTTTAAGGGGGTCTTTCCCGGATTCTGCTATGTTATTTGATTGAGTTTAGCCCTAATTAACTGGTTAATTTATTTTGTATACCTTATTTGTGAAATCTTAATTATTCTTTGCCCTATTTGTTTTACTCTGCTAAGTGCTATATAATCTCCACATTCTGATTCTTTAAAACACGAACATACATATAGAGACATAGAAACACACACAAAAACACTTACTCCTACTCACACTCTCAATTGTAGTTCTTTCTGTCACTTCTACTCGCTGCTCTGTCTAGCCGGCTGAAAGCCAAGGCTAGACTCTTGAATCCTATTTTCTTTCACTTTCATGTTGCTATCTCTTAACTGGTATGCATCCACTTCTGTTATCATTCAATATGCTATGTAGTTGGACCTATGTTCTTCCTGTTTATTGCTCTTAATCAGCATGAATATTTCTGTTATCATGTCCCATTCAATATGCTATGTAGTCAGTCTACTGTAGATATCATCATGCCTATGTTTGCTCTATGTTTCTGCTAACTAGCATGCCTTAACTCCTGTTAACTTGTCCTATTCTATATATTAGTATGGTTAGTATATTTCTGTCTGATCCATGATACTTTTTTACTTGTTTCTCAAATAGTATGCCTCAATTCCTGTCTTGTTTTACCATAACATGTTCCTTGTTTCTGTATACTTCTTTCAAGGATAATGGTGTTCTAAATTCGTGCTACCCTTTCTGTATGATTGTCTGATTAGTAACTTAATTTCAGCATTTTGTTCTCTATTTAATACATGTCTATATGCTCACCTAGTAATAGTTAATGAACTAATTCACTTCCTACCATGTGGAATATTGTTTGACTTAATTATGACTATGTTCTGTCTATAATTCCAGTGTTCCTGGTGATTGTTTAACTACTAAAATTCATGTCTAAATTCAATCTACTAAATGTGGTTATGTTTGTAGTTTTAATCTTGTAATATTTTTCTATACACTTCTAAAACTCCAAAAAAAGTTTCTAAACTATCTCCTACTTTTATCTACTTTTTGCTACTCCTAATCTTAGATATCTAGGGTCTTGCCCCCCAGTGTGAGCACTGCCTAGTAGTCCATGAGTGTCACGACCCAACCTATGGGTTGCGATGGGCACCCGGTACTTCACTCAACCGACTGCCAACATAACATATCTTACTAATCGTACTATCATTGGTAAATGTATCAAAATGGTCATCATGACATAATCAAAATATGTCACATAACATGTATGCAGACCGCATAGTGGTCGCATACCTAGGCAGATTGTTTTCCAGTTTTGGCTTTGAGGGCCTTTTCTGCAACAGGAATCTGGACCGCATAGAAGAAATGCGATTGCATTCCTGATCGCATTTCTGTGTCGGGGCTCCTATTTTTTAAATTTAAAACCTGGCCCCCTGTTTAATAAAACATCCCTCCCCTTAATTTTTAAGGAATTTATGAACAAAAATAGAGAGAGGGGAGAGAGGGTTCTTGAGAGAGAAAGCTCCATCTTCATCAATTTGATTTTCCAAAATCACTCAGCCCTGAAATTATCGAGTTATTATAATTTTCTTCACTCAAAGAGGTAAGTTTTCACCCCACTTCCCTTTAATTCTCAAATTTTGGTTTAGAATAAAGCACACATAGGTTGGTTCTTGAAAATTAAAGTTGAGACATTGCATGCATGTAAGTTAAACTACGTGATCTAGTAAAGGGAAAACAAGTTTGGGTAAATGTTCTCAAAAAGGGGGTTAGTAATCTAAGGGGTCACATAGTGTTTGATAAAATGACCAATTGAATTCAAGCTTCCTAATTCTAAGTGAAATATGTCACATTGTGGAATAGATTGACGGTGCTAGAGGGTCCGGTGATTTGTGGTAGAAATTAAAAAAAGGAAATTCGACTCGAGGTATGTATGGCTAACTTTAACCTTTGTATAATCCTCTTGTTGGTTTCCGAGCATACAATATGTGTACTTTGTTTGAGAATATGTTAATTGACTATCCAAATGTGTTGATGCATAAGACTTCACTTTCTGAAATTCTTGTTGACTACTATGTTAATTAAGATTGTGGGAATTGGTTTGTTGTGCCTATCTTATTTTGTGCAAAGCTCGCTAAATGCTCGAGGGTATCGATATGAAAGTATGTGTTAATGAATGAAAGAATGTTAATGTGCCCAAGTGTGGGAATGTATTTAATGGCTGAAAACCGTGTGTGGTAAGTGATGAAAAAGGGTATTGTGAATTGATGTAATTGAGTTGAACGATTATGGAAACACCTTGTCCATGAATTACTGCCTGGTGAGAATCATTGTTCCTTGAGTCCACACAGCAAATTATTGATATGAACTTGTGTTCCTTGTAATGGAGATCCTTGTGATTTAATTGTTGGTGATTGTTGTTATGAAATGTGATTGTCCGGTGGGATCGGGTTGCACGCCGCAACAGAATATAACAAGGCTGGAATGTGATTGTCCGGAGGGATTGGGTTGCACGCCGCAACACGAGGTAATAAAGGTGGAGAGGTAACTAGGGTGGACGAGGTAATAAGGGTGGACGAGGTAATAAGGGTGGAGAGGTAATGAGAGTGGGATGAGGTTGTGTTGAAATGAGAATTTGTGAAACTCTTGATTGTGGTTGTTTATGTTTCTGTGCAATACTTGTTGGTTCCATTAACCGTCTCTTATATGTGTATTGTTTTATTATACTTAGAGTAAAGTTTTTTCATACTTACTAGTACTATTCAACGGTGCAAATGTCCCTTTTACCAAGGGCGCTACATCTTTTATATGGATGTAGGTGGTTCCAAAGAAGGTAGCTCAGCCCGTAAATAGTGGTGCCTTCTCTTAATCTCTTCAGCAGTTTTGGTGAGCCCCTCTTCTTCTCGGGGCCGTGTATGGATTACACTATCCTCTTTTGCTTATGTTGTAAAGGTATAGTCGGGGTCATGTTGCCGGCAAGTTATGTAAAACTCCTAAGAACTCTTTGAGGATCTGTAGACACTGTGTGGGTTGTATATGCATATGTATATGTATATTTTGGGCGGTAGTTCTACTCACTCGTAATTGTGGATCGCAATTCAGACCTGTTGTATGAACTTTTATATTCTGGATTATCTATTGTTCAAAACTAAATTAGGAAAATGGAATTATGTTGTAAAGTGTACTTTTAATCTAAATTGGCTAACTCATATGGAATAATGTACGTTATGAACACGGGGTAATAAGTTGGGTAGGAAAGGCAATCCAGGTCCGCTTGACTAGGTTTGTCCGGTTAGGCGCCGGTCTCGTCCCTCGGTTTTGGGGCATGACAAACTTGGTATCAAAGCCTACGGTTTTTAAAGTGTCCTAGGATGTCTCGGAGCCGTGTCTAGTAGAGCCCTACTTATCGGTGTGATGTCGACCACATCTATAATTAGGGGGCTGCATGGACATTTAGGAAAATACCCTTTCATTGTTACTCTCTATCGTGCGATGAAGTGAAAAGGTGAGAATGTATTTATCTAACTCGTGAATTGTCCTAATTTCCAGTAAATGGCGCCCAAGAAGAGAGCTCAACTCGGCCTAGGGCCAATGCCACCCCAAGTGTGGCCATGAATCCTTTATCTGATGGTGCAGGTGAGAATGATTCCCCGATCTTGAATCTGCCTGACTCATCAGTGCCAGGTCAGTCTATCCCTATTCCTGCTCCAACGGAGGGTACTGAAATCCCTCCCGCTGATGTTCCTGATCCTTCCTCAGTCCTGGCTTCCGGTCCCAGTATTTCTTATTGGGACCTCAGGGGAGCTATTAAGATGTTGACTCAGTTAGTGGCCTACCAGGCCCAAAGATCACAGGCTGCCCCTGCGTCCTCTAGTGAGCAAGGGGATTCTTCAGGTTCTAGGGTTAACCAGTTTCTGCGGTTAGCCCCTCTAGACTTCACACGCACCGACCCAGAGGCCGATCCTCAAGATTTTGTAGATGAAATGTACATGACTCTCTGGGTTATGAAGGGTACTGAAACAGAGGGGTTAGATGCTTTCATGGACAATTTCTTGCATGTCGAGGTTATGGTAGCCCGTGCTGCAGAGTTTGAGATCCTTAAGAAGGGCCACATGAGTGTGTGGGAGTTCCATATGGAGTTTGTGCGCTTGTCCAAGTATGTTACCCACATGATGCCGACTATGGAGGCCAGAGTTTGTCGATTTGTTCAGGGCCTTAGTCCCTTGGTTGTCAATGAGGCTGCTACAGCTGCTTTTAATTCAGATATGAACTATGGTAAGATTTTGGGTTTAACCTAGGCTACGGAGGCCCGGAAATTGAAGACAAGAATGGAGAGAGAGGGTATTAGTAGGGCTCGGTCAGCGGGCAACCCTGGGTGCTCAAATGGAGGTGGGAGATCAGCCCTTGGGAGAGGGTCGGCAGGGCCATCTTAGTCCTATGCTCAGTCTTCTGCCAGTGCACCGTCATCAGGGCACAGTTATCAGCAGCGAGGTCACTTTGGACCAGGTTCGGATAGCAGGAGATTCCACCAGTCAGGTCGTTCTTGTGGGAGGTTTCAGTAGCAGCGGAGGGTCTGATGCCCTAAGTGTGGGAGGTTCTCTGAGCCTTGTTACCTGGATATCCTGGTATGATATAGATGTGGAGTGATGGGCCATATTCAGCGAGATTGTCGTGCGCCAGTCAGGGCACAGATAGGGGCACTACTCAGGCGTCCAGTTCTTCAGCCGCTACATCTTCAGCACGCCCTCCACCTCCAGTAGGGCGCGGTGCAGCTAAGGGTAGAGCACATGGTCAAGGGGGGACCCAGTTGATTATATGCTTTGAGTGGTCGCCTGAGTGCAGAGGCTTCTCCAGATGTTGTCACAACTATTCTGACTGTACAAACACTTGATGCTTATACTCTTATTGACCCCAGATCATCATTGTCATATGTTACTCCACTTGTTTCTTTGAGTTTTGGGATAGAACCCGAACAGCTTCATGAGCCGTTCTCAGTGTCGACTCCGGTAGGTGATTCTATTATGGCCGCACGAGTCTATAAGAATTGTGTTGTCACGGTGTGTGGTAGAGATATCATGGCCGATCTTATTGAGCTAGGAATGTTAGATTTTGATGTGATCATGGGAATGGATTGGCTTTACTCGTGCTTTGGTAAACTTGACTGCCGAACCAGAATTATGAGGCTCGATTTTCCTAATGAACCAGCTATTGAATGTAAAGGTAATGACGTTGTGCCGAGGGGAAGGTTTATTTCATATCTTACAGCCTCCAAGATGATCCGGAAAGGGTGCATCTATCATTTGGTCTGGGTTGCGGACACCACTTCAGAGGTGCCTGCTCCCGAGTCCGTGCCGATTGTGAATGAGTTTCTTGAAGTGTTTCCGGATGAGCTTCCTAGGATTTCGCCAGATACTGAGATCGATTTCAGGATTGATGTATTGCCAGATACGCAGCCAATATCTATTCCACCTTACAGGATGGTGCCAGCAGAATTGAGAGAGTTAAAGGAGCAACTGAAAGATCTATTAGAAAAGGGTTTCATTCGGCCAAGTGTGTCACCTTGGGGCGCATCGGCGCCTTTTGTCAGAAAGAAAGATGGATCGCTTCGAATGTGTATTGATTATCGGCAGCTCAACAAGGTCACCATCAAGAATACATATCCACTGCCTCGGATAGATGATTTGTTCGATCAGTTGCAAGGTGCTAGGTTCTTTCAAACATTGATTTACGGTCCGGGTATCACCATTAAAAGATCAGGGAGCGGGATATTCCTATGACCGCTTTCAAGACTCGTTTTGGGCACTTTGAATTTCTGGTAATGTCTTTTGGGCTAACCAACGCCCTGACAACATTTATGGATCTTATGAATCGGGTTTTCAAGCAAATTCTTGACTCTTTTGTGATTGTCTTTATTGACGACATCCTTGTTTATTCGCGAAGTCGGGAAAATATATGCTAATCACCTCAGGGCAGTTCTGCATACTCTTCTTCAACACCAGTTGTATGCAAAGTTTAATATGAGTTTTGGCTGGAATCAGTCACCTTTTTGGGCCATGTTGTCTCTAGGGAAGGGACTCGGGTTGATCCCCAAAAGATCGCAGCGGTGAAGGATTGGCCTTGACCAATGACCCCGACAGAGATTCGTAGTTTCTTGTGTCTAGCTAGGAACTATCGAAGCTTTGTGGAGGGATTATCTACCCTCGCCTCCCCATTGACTAAGCTGACACAGAAAGCAGTTAAGTTTCAGTTGTCCGATGCTTGTGAAAAGAGTTTTCAGGAATTGAAGTCGAGATTGACTTCGGCACCAGTGTTGACCTTGCCAGAAGGTTCAGAGGGATTCGTGGTTTATTGTGATGCTTCGAGAGTTGTTTTGGTTTGTGTGTTGATGCAATGTGGTAAACTAATAGCGTATGCTTCAAGGCAGCTCAAGAATCACGAGAAGAATTATCTGACGCATGATTTGGAGCTTGCAGCGGTTGTGTTTGCATTGAAAATTGCCGGCATTATATTTATGGGGTCCATGTGGACATATTCACAGACCACAAGAGTCTTCATTATTTATTCAAGTAGAAGGAGTTTAATTTAAGGTAGAAAAGGTTGTTAGAATTGCTCAAAGATTATGATATGACTATTTTGTACCATCTAGGAAAGGCGAATGTGGTTGCTGACACTCTTAGTAGGAAATCCATGGGTAGCTTGGCACATTTAGAAGCTGGTCAGAGGCCTTTTGCACGGGAGGCTTATCAATTGGCCAGTCTTGGGGTCTGTCTTTCGGCCTCCGATGAGGGGAATGTCGTGGTGCGTAATGGAGCGGAGTCCTCGCTTGTAGCAGAAGTCAAGGGAAGGAAATTCATAGATCCATCATTGATACAATTGAGGGTAGCAATTTTGAATCACAAAATTTTGGCTTTTTCAGTCGGCAATTATGACGGAGTCTTGCGGTGTCAAGGGAGATTATGTATTCCAGATATGGATAATCTCCAGGAGAGGGCAATGGCAGAGGCTCATAATTCCACGTATTCTGTTCACCCAGGTTCTACGAAAATATATCACGATCTCAAGGAGATTTACTGGTGGGGTAGTATGATGACGGGTGTGGCGGACTTTGTGGCTAGGTGTCCGAATTGTCAGCAGGTGAAGGCTGAGCATCAGAGGCCCGGTGGGTTGACGTAACTTATAGAAATACCAATGTGGAAATGGGAGATGATCAATATAGACTTCGTGGTAGGGTTACCTCGCACTCATCGCAAGTTCGACTCAATTTGGGTGATAGTGGATCGACTCACGAAAGCAACTCACTTCTTACCAGTCAAGTCCACCGATACTGCAGAATAGTATGCTCAGTTGTATATCAAGGAAATAGTCAGACTTCATGGCACTCTAGTCTCTATTATCTCAGATTGAGGGGCCCAGTTCACAGCTAACCTTTCGAGGAAATTCCAGCAATGTTTGGGTACTTAGGTAAATCTCAGCACGACTTTCCACCTGTAGACTGTTGGTCAAGCGGAGTGGACTATTCATACACTTGAGGATATGTTAGGGGCTTTTGTTTTGGATTTCAAAGGTAGATGGGATGATCACTTGCCGCCTATAGAGTTTTCTTACAATAACAACATACATGCTCGTATTCAGATGGACCCATTTGAGGCATTGTAAAGATGTAAGTCTCCGATTGGATGGTTTGAGGTTGGTGAGGCTGAAGTGTTAGGACCAGATCTTGTGAACCAAGCTATGGAAAAAGTTAGAGTCATTCAGGAGAGGATTAAAACTTCTCAGAGTCGTTAGAAATCGTATGCGGACATTCGTCGTAGGGATTTGGAGTTTCAAGTAGATGATCGGGTATTCTTGAAGGTATCTCGCATGAAGGGAATCATGCGGTTTGGAAAGAAAGGGAAATTGAGCCCTAGGTATGTCGGGCCGTATCGGATTGCTCAAAGGATAGGGCAGGTGGCTTATCGGCTGGAATTGCCCCCCTGAAATATCATTAGTGCACCCGGTGTTCCATGTGTCTATGTTGAAGAAAGTGGTAGGAGATCCATCCTCCATCGTGCCAGTTGAGGTTAATGAAGAATTATCGTATGAAGAGGTTCCAGTTGCTATTCTTGATAGGGAAGTCCGTAGGTTGAGGAACAAAGAAGTTGCATCAGTTAAAGTGTTGTGGCGAAGTCAACGAGTCGAGGAAGCCACGTGGGAAGCGGAAGATTAAATGAAAGAAAAATATCCCCATTTGTTTAAAAGTCTAGTAGTGATCGTGAGAACTTCCATCTCTAAGTGAATACACCTTTGTGTTTGATTTTGTGCAAGAACACTTCACTCTCCTTATTTCCTTATTATTGTAACATCTCAGGTTGTGCCATATTTGTGGATGTTGTGATTATTTGGGTAATGTGCAGCTCTTTGAAGTAAGCGAAATTTTTGTGCAATTCATGTGGTAGTTAGAGGATATGCAAGTTGTGGTGTTAACTAAATTATGTATAAGAAGGTTGAAGTAATTGAATTGTATGTGATTTGATGGGATAACTGAATTATGTGCAAATTGTTGGAGTAAGTGAAATTATGTGAAACTCATGTGATGGTTAGAAGATTAATAGAAGTGTAGATTGGTAATGATTAATTAAAGTGTATATGGCATGTGGAAGTAATTGAATATATGCAAGTTGTTGAGGTAACAAGGTTATATACAAGTTGTTATAATAACTGCATTATGTAGCATTAAATTAGAAATGTGTTTCGGGGGCTCGCTGGCAGGTATATAGGCCTAGTTACAAAGGAAACTCTGGCGAACTTTTCATAAAATATCGGAGTTAGTGAAAATTGGGGGTTGGCATAGTGTGTTTCCAAAATCAAATGACTTCCCGATCTTCATTCGAGGATGAAACATTTTAAGTGGGGGACAATGTAAAGACCCGTAAAATTCTATGCCTAAAATAATTCCCGAATAGGTCCCTATGTTGTTATAAATGTAGAAATTCTTAAAATAGACCTATTTTGAGTAAAAAGTACCCCGAAACTTGAAAAATAAAATTTTCCAGAATTGTGTTAATATGCGACGCACTATGCGGTCGCATAACGTGTATGCGGACCGCATAATGGTCGCATACATGATCGGGCTTCTGTCCAAATTGAGGACAACTATGCGGCCAAAAATGCGATCGCATTTTGGGTATGCGGAGCACATAGTTGTCGCATTCTTTCCCCATGGTTTTTGCGAGGGAGGTTATGCGACGCACTATGCGAACGTATAACAGGTATGCAGACTGCATAGTGGTCGCATACATAGGAAGATTGTTTTCCAATTTTGGCCCATTCGAGGGCCATTTCTACGATAGGAATGCAGACCGCATAGAAGGAATGCGACCGCATTTCTGTGTCGGGGCTCCTATTTTTTAAATTTAAAACCTGGCCCCCTGTTTAATAAAACACCCCTCCCCTTAATTTTTAAGGAATTTATGAACAAAAATAGAGAGAGGGGAGAGAGGGTTCTTGAGAGAGAAAGCACCATCTTCATCAATTTGATTTTCCAAAATCACTCAAGCCCGGAAATTATCGAGTTATTATAATTTTCTTCACTCAAAGAGGTAAGTTTTCACCCCACTTCCCTTTAATTCTCAAATTTTGGTTTAGAATAAAGCACACATAGGTTGGTTCTTGAAAATTAAAGTTGAGACCTTGCATGCATGTAAGTTAAACTACGTGATCTAGTAAAGGGAAAACAAGTTTGGGTAAATGTTCTCAAAAAAGGGGTTAGTAATCTAAGGGGTCACATAGTGTTTGATAAAATGACCAATTGAATTCATGCTTCCGAATTCTAAGTGAAATATGTCACATTTTGGAATAGATTGACGGTGCTAGAGGGTCCGGTGATTTGTGGTAGAAATTAAAAAAAGGAAATTCGACTCGAGGTATGTATGGCTAACTTTAACCTTTGTATAATCCTCTTGTTGGTGTCCGAGCATACGGTATGCGTACCTTGTTTGAGAATATGTGAATTGACTGTCCAAATGTGTTGAGGCGTAAGACTTCACTCCCTGAAATTCTTGTTTACTACTATGCTAATGGAGATTGTGAAAAGTGGTTTGTTGTGCCTATCTTATTATGTACAAAGCTCGTTAAATGCTCGAGGGTATCGATATGAAAGTATGTGTTAATGAATGAAAGAATGTTAATGTGCCCAAGTGTGGAAATGTATCTAATGGTTAAAAAATGTGTGTGGTAAGTGATGAAAAAGGGTATTGTGAATTGATGTAATTGAGTTGAATGATTATGGCAACACCTTGTACATGAATTACTGCCTGGTGAGAATTATTGTGCCTTGAGTCCACATAGCGAATTGTTGATATGAACTTGTGTTACTTGTAATGAAGATCCATGTGATTTAATTTTTTGTGATTGTTGTTATGAAATGTGATTGTCCGGTTGGATCGAGTTGCACGCCGCAAAAGTATGTAACAAGGCTGGAATGTGATTGTCTATATGGATCGGGTTGCATGCCGCGACACGAGGTAATAAGGGTGGAGAGGTAACAAGGGTGGACGAGGTAATAAGGGTGGACGACGTAATAAGGGTGGAGAGGTAATAAGAGTGTATTGAGGTTGTGTTGAAATGAGAATCTGTGAAACTCTTGATTGTGGTTGTTTTTTATTCTGTGCAATACTAGTTGGTTCCATTAACTGTATCTTATTTATGTATTGTTTGATTGTACTTAGAGTAAATTTTGTTCATACTTACTAGTACATTTCAACCGTACTAACGTCCCTTTTGCCAGGGGCGCTACATCTTTTATATGGATGTAGGTGATTCCATAGCAGGTAGCTCAGCCCGCCGTTAGTGGTGCCTCCTCTTCATCTCTTCAGCAGTTTTGGTGAGCCCCTCTTCTTCTCGGGACCGCGTGTGGATTACACTATCCTCTTTTGCTTATATTGTAAAGGAATAGTTGGGGCCTTGTTGCCGGCAAGTTATGTAAAACTCCTAAGAAGTCTTAGAGACTCCGTAGACACTGTGTGGGTTGTATATGTATATGTATATGTATATTTTGGGAAGAAGTTGTACTCACTCGTAATTGTGGATTGCAAATCAGACATGTTGTATGTAACTTGTATATTATGGATTATCTATTGTTTAAAACTAAAAGAGGAAAATGGAATTATGTTGTAAAGTGTACTTTGAATCTAAATTGTCTAACTCATATGGAATAATGTACGTTATGAACACGGGGTAATACGTTGGGTAGGAAAGGCAATCCAGGTCCGCTTGACTGGGTTCGTTCGGTTAGGCGCCGGTGTCATCCCTCGGTTTTGGGGTATGACACCTTAATTCCTACAAATTCAATATAATACCAACAACACAACAACAAAAACATATATTCATTATTTTCCAGACTCATATACACCACAAAATAATACAAAATAGCCCAACACACCGCAATCTCTTCATACACAAAACGACCACCGTAGTAGTGTCAAACGACCCGCAAAGTTACGACGTACGACCAGCCCACCACCCTACATCTATGTGGTGTTTCTCCACACCCTTCATCCTCCAAAACTCCTAAATATAGTAGTAAAATACGCAGCCCAACAGTAACACAAAAGAGTCCACAAAACAGCCCGCTACAAGTCAAATAACTCGAACTCACGGCTTCCTATCACCGTCCTCTGAGTTCTAACTATTAGGAAACACATTTATCAACCTTCCCTTATATTTAAAAACATAAATACATATATTATATGTTTCTTAACTATGAAGTACCTTCCAAAAATCTAACTACACATAAAAAAGAGAGGCGGTATAATGACACTTACGTCGTAGGGGTCGTATTGATGTTATCGCGTCTCGATTTCATGCCCGAGATGATAATCTACTTTGAAAACCTAGAAGAGAGCTTAAGGACATGGGTGTTCGCTGGTCGTTTTATACTGAAAAATGAAGAGAAATCCGACCTAATACTTATATATATCAGCTTTGGAAAAGTCAAAGAGGTGCTAGCTTGGCACTCTAGCATTGGCCCATCTTCCGACGCTTATATCTTTTTATCCGGATGTCGTATGAAACAATGGTTAAGAGCGTTGGAAAATAAATTCCAATACCTTCAATGTGTTATATAATATGACCAAATAATACCTCATATAATACACGTAATGTATTTCTCAAAAAGAGTTAGTAACCCACCTACTTGCCACTTATGATGTCTGCGCAGTCTCGCGAAACTGCAAATATCTCTCTACTCCTATGCCGTATCGATGAACGGTTCAATGCGTTAGAAACTACACTCATAGATCTTCAATTGAAAGGTATATAATACCCTAATTCCAGTTACATTTGGAGAAACGATCAGCTACAATTGACCGAAGTTTCAACAAATTTATGAATGTAACTTGTGAAGAGATTTGCCAACTTTTGTTCCACAACTTGCTTTACTTCAAAACGTAGCATACGACGATCATACGACAAAAATAACTCATAGAATAACCTCCTTATCATGTAATTAACCATAGTTTTACCCTAAAGAACAATTTAACATTCCAGATGTATCGAGTTTCGACGAAACTTATTTTCTTCAATTGGTTTAGCTTCTAAGCTTTCCAACCCTCTCGGTACTCGTTATTCATGATCTTAAATATTTGTAACCTCCAAGGTAACATGATTAACTTAATTTATATTCTTCCAAATATAAACTTATTTCTGAGTTTACATCAATTGACTTATGACGTACTCTCACAGACGAAAACATAGGGTGTAACATCATTCCCCCTTTGGAACATTCGTCCTCGAATGTGGACTAATGCACTTACCTTTCTCTTAAGAAAAAGCTCTTACGAGTAGTTTAATATTGTCTTTGCCATATAGGGAGTTTTTCGATTAATAAATGAGAAGGCTAGGGCATTCCCCCCTTTTAGGCCCCTTTCTCACTCCACGACTTGTGGTTGAAATTCATCCAATCTCGTAACTGTTTCTACCTTCTTTCATGTAGCCTGGACGATTCTAAACTTGAATGTGCGCCAATGCAACTCTTATCCCCTGTTTTTGTTAGCTTTTAACCCATCTCTAGGCTTCACTTCGTGAATATATATAGTACTATGCCAAGCTGTCCCTCGGGCCATCTATAAGTGTACTAAAGTTTTTTGCTTGGTACATTATTGAACTTACGACTATTGCTATATCTTGTTTCATGGCCTCAGTTATCTATGCTTGTAGCTTTACCATAGTTAGGTTGTTAATACTATACTATAAATCTTACTTCGGTTTATTATTATCGAGGCCTGCCACCCAACTCTAGGTTACTCTCTCACTGCTTATTCTATATGTATAAATCTAAGCCATATAAGGCTTCCCTTATTACTGTTCATCTTAATAATGACAACCTAATTTCATCTCATACTTTGTAACTTGCATCCATCTATTCTTCATTCACCTTAATATTGATCTATAATCTACCAATGATAACTTGAAACCTCTTATGTAATATATCGTTACTGGGGCTCACGTTTCATCGGGGAATATCTGAAGTGATTTTTCTGATCCGCTTAGGGACGATACTATACTTGAATAACTGTATTTCATAACATCCCAGTGTGATTCATCCTAAGGGGTATTCTAATCTTGTGCAGTTCATGAAATCCTTGTTCTCAAAATCATTACTCAACCAATGGCCTAAACGTTATCCTCTTATCATTTATCACATTTACACCCTAACTTTACTACCAGGGTAGCATTCCATCTCTTCTAATTGCTCATAGTTTTAAACTCATTTGAGTTCGCTCATGCTATACCAAGATTTTTAAAACTTTATGGAAACCATAAGCTCTCTTGTTATAATGGGTTTAATCCCGAGGACTTAGCTATTCTCGTCACCTTCTCACTCACCTATTCTTATCCTTACTCCTTTCTAGCTAAAAGATTGTTGTTGTACCATACTTTAGCTTGCGACCTATGCATGTCTATTTATACTACTCGCACAATTCCTTTTAACATGCTGGCACCATGGATTTCCTTTCATGCCTTCTCAGCTGTCTTTAAATGTAAACAATTACGTTTGATGGTCGTTCTGCCACTTGCTGCATGGATACTTGGATTATCTTAGTTCCCATGAATACTGGAGTTCCCTGAATCTCATATGATCTTAATTATCAACTTTTTTTTTTTTCTTCTTCCCATTCATTAGCCACGATAGGTGCCACTTTATTATGGAGTGCATACAATATTATAGTGAGACTGCTGCTACAAAACCATTTCTTCTTTAGGTCACTATGCTTATGTTGAAGACTTCTTCTTTATTTCCTTAGCTAGTCTTTCATTGTAGTGCTTAGGGAAGAACTTCTTACTCTTATAAAGCTGCGAGCTTATTACATTGTACACCCCACAGTATTTCTGATGTTCTTACTCGCCTATCATTATCCTCAGTTACTTACCTCCGTGCCCTTGTGCTTGTAGGCTTGCTTCAGAATTGAAATTTCAGTTGTATCCCTAGTGACACTATCTTTTATTTTTGTAACACTTATATTTTAACTTCTACTACCCAAACTCCTATCTGAATATTTCTCGAGGATTACGATGTCGTACATGAGAGACTGAATTCCTATGTTGGTTTTCACCACGTTTATCTTGCATGATCTACTTATTTGTATGTATCCTCCTATCTAGCAATAATTAGGCTCTTCCTGAATCAACTACCGACTACATGTTGGTCCACTCTCATATATGTATTTTATGTAGCGCCTCTTGGATTATGTCCTTTGTCTTAACTTACCTCTTGTATGGTATCCTTATGTATCATGTGTTCATTTCCATTTATTTATCAATATCATCGAGTGTGAAACCCCAGTTGATTCTCCCCAACATCATGGTTGCATAATGTTCTGGAGTCATATTATATTTGTAAGATCTGAATAAATGCAACCTCATTTCTTTCACCTTTTTACCACATTCTTCCTTTACCATTCGATATTTACCTCTTCATATTTGGCATTTTGTTTTCCACATCTTCACAGACATATTAGTCGCCTTGTGGTAACCATTCTACACCAAGTATAATTTAATTTCTTACGCACAAGGGTGACACCTAGTGTAACTGGCACATTATGTCCCTTAAGCTTAACTCTGCTCATAGTGCTTGCTTTAGGAAGAGTTTTCGTGAATGACCTTTAAAGGTTATTCTTCTGTTGTCCATTCTATTATTGTCCAAACACGATCTCTGAAATTCTCACGATGCCGACTATTACCAATTCCCTCGATCCCTAATTCATGTTTGATATTTTATTTTATTTTTAACTATCCCATACTAATTTCTATTACTCAAGGGTCTAACATTTCCTTCTGGTAATCGCGTTGGACTTACCGACTAATTTCACGAAATGAGGATATGACTTTATGGCCTATACTTTTATTGTCTCAAGGCATGTCTTCTCTTGTCTTTTCCTTCACTTGACTATAAACTCTGTCATCCTGACATATTTTGATTTACCATAATCACTCATTTATCACATCTTACTCATAATGCTTCATTTACTTAATTCTTATTCTCATGCTAATATCTCTGTCTATTACCTTATTCTGAAACTTCAACAAAATAGCCTTTCGCTTTTAGAACCTTTGCACCATCTCAATGGCTCTTGGGTTGACTAATATTCACTCTTTACTAGGGGCAGGAGTCATCCTAAGGTAAATATTCGTCTCTTCTAGGATTCAAATGCCTATCTTATGAACTTTTTGACATTCTAGAGTGCACCATCTGGGATAGTTTTGAGATGTTTTATTTATCCTTGCTTGTTGAAATGCTAAAATTAGGAAGTTTTATGAAATATCGAATAGTATTGAATTAAATGAAAAGCCTATTATGTTAGGTGTAGTGAGTTGGCTAGCCTATTATCACGTTAGGCGCCATCATGGCCAAGAGTGATTTGGGGTCGTGACAAGTTGGTATCAGAGCCTAGGTTAAATTGGACTCACCCATCATTAGCAGGTTTAGTAAAGCCGTGTGGATCGGTACAGAGACATCTGTACTTATCTTCGAGAGGCTGCCGAACCCTTAGGAAAATCTCACATCCTTGAATTCTTGTCACGTGAATCCATTTATCCAGCCAAAAGCGTAACTCTTTAAGTTCCTTTCATGTATCTGTATGCGCGCATGAGCACTTAGTATCAGTTGTGCGTCGATGGCTTGTGAGTCACTAAACGAGAGGCGAGATGTTATTTTTGTTTGTTGATATGGGTTAGTCTAGAGGACTTGAGGCCGGGTTTTGTCAGTTGCTGGATAGCCGAGATTTCGATGGTGTGAGCCCGTGCATTTGGGACTTATATGTCCGTCTGTGTGAATATTTATGGTATTTTTTGACTAGATGACTATGTGGTGAGTGTGATTCGACGGTGAGATGTTTTCAGATTGTTTGATTGTGACAAACAGGATTGGCTGGAGATGTAGCAAGAACTATTGATGTTTGACTTCTGTCTTGAGTTGGCATATGGCCTCGAGTTGTGATTGTATTAAATGTCATTGGAAGGTATCAATTGGTGATTTCCACAGGTGGGTTATCTCCTATGAGTAGGTTAGCGGTTGTGTGTTTGGAAAGTTTCTGCGAGGGATTCTAGTGGCTATTCGGTATGAGGCCGAATATGTGAATGATGCTAGAAGAATTTGACGGGTTGGTCGAGCATGGTCATGTCAGCAATGAAAAAAGAGTTTCGGTGGGGCCCAGAGTGGTGCAACGAGTAGCTTCAGGCTAAGTGAGAGAGTTCCACCGCCTGCAATTAGGTTGCAGGATTATATTCTCATGGGGTCGCGGGTTATCGGCGTATCGGCAGGTTATTAGAGCTAGGGGGAAATGAGTAAAATTGTAATTGCATATGGGATTTGACGAATGTGTTGAAAAGTTGGCCCTATTGGACTAAGGTTAGGCTTTGGAAGATTCAGAACGTATGCTTAAGGCATAGGTGAGTTGTTAGGGTAGTGACTCAGTCACGTGCTTCATTGAGAAGGTGTGCATGTGCTATAAGAGCCTTGGAGTTGATTGTATTGGGGGCCAGTCAGAGTGGGTGACTCTTGATAGCGGTCCTAATGAATGCGGAGGCTAAGAATGCGGTGTTTAAGGGTTTTAGGCAGCAGTATGATTAAGAATCGAGCTTTTGCAGCGTAATTTCTGAGAAAGGGAAAATGGTTGGGCTGTTTTATGTTATTTTCAGCGTGTAGGATAGTATCGGAGGAAAGAGAGAAAATGGACTCCAGATTTGGAGAAAGAGTATCGAAAGGGCTGTGTAACAAGTGATGAAAATGAGTTATGAATGGATTTAATTTAATTAAATGACCATGGCAATGTTGTACATGACTCATTGTTTGGCAAGGTTTATTGTGACTTGATTTGTTACGGATTGTTGGATGTACTGAATTTATATTCTTGTTGATGAAAATCTTTCTGATTTAATTAATGGTTGATAAAGACTATTGTGAACACATGATTGTTTCGTGGCTATGAAATGGTACTCTTGGTGACAAAGATCCTTGTGATTTAGTTGTTGGTGGTTGTTGTTGTGAAATGTGATTGAATAGTGGTATCGGGTTGCGCACCGCAACATGTAGTAATAAGGGTGAAGAGGTAATAAGGGTGAACTGTTATTGTATAGTGGGATCGGATTGCGCGCCGCAATACGAAGTAATAAGGGTGGAGAGGTAATAAGGGTGAAATGTGATTGTATAGTGGGATAGGGTTGCGCGCCGCAACACGAAGTAATAAGGGCGGAGAGGCAATAAGGGTGAGATGGGACTGACAGATGAAACATTGAAATGAGTAACTCTGAAGCCTTATTGTTATTTTCTGTATTTGTGTGTGGTATTTGTTTGGTTTCCCTGACTGCCTTCTATTTCTGCACTGTTTGATTTTACTTAGAATGAAGTTTGTTCATACATACTGGTACTATTCAACGCTACTAACGTCCTTTTTTCCGAGGGCGCTACATCTTGTATATGGATGTAGGTGGTTCCATAGCAGGTAGTTCAGCCTGCCGTTAGTGGTGCCTCCTCTTCATATCTTCACCAGTTTTGGTGAGCCCCATTTCCTCTCGGGGTTGTGTGTGGATTATACCATTCTCTTTTGCTTATGTTGAAAAAGGTATAGTCGGGGCCTTGTTGCCGGCAAGTTATGTAAAACTCCTAGGACTCTTAGAGGCTCCGTAGACATTGTATGGGTTGTATATATGTATATTTTGGGCAGTAGTTGTACTCACTCCTAGTTGTGGATCGCATCGGAAAAGTTGTATGTATTATATATATGTTTTAGGATTATCAAATGTTAAAAGTTAAAAGAGAAAAATGTACTTATGTTGTAAATCGTACTTTGTATCTAAATTGGCTAATTCTTATGGAACAATGTATATTATGAACTTGGGGTAATGCGTTGGGTATGAAAGGCAATCCAGTTCCACTTCTGGGTTCATCCGGTTAGGCGCCGGTCTCGTCCCTCGGTTCTGGGGCGTGACACCCAAATCATTAACTAATGATACCCTGACACCAAATAAATATTTGACATAACTTTGGTACAATGTAGCTGACCAAATAAATCATCAATGCACGACAATGGGTACATGTTCTTCACTGTAACCTCGTTGTACTGCCGATAATCAATATACATGCGCATATAACCATCCTTCGTCTTCTCGGACAACACCAGCACACCCGAGGTGACACACTAGGACGAATGAAACCCTTATTAAGCAACTCTTGCAACTTCTCCTTTAAGTCATTCAACTCTGATTGGGCCATACTATATGGAGGGATGGAAATGGGTTCCCAACGACAAGTCAATATCAAAATCTATATCCCTATCCGGCGGCATGCCCAAAATATCTGTTGGAAAAACATCTGGGAAGTCTCTCACTACCGGAACTGACTCAACGGTAGGAGTATTAACATTGACATCTGTCACAAAGGCTAGATAAGCATCACACCCCTTCTCCACCATTCGCCGAGCCTTCAAAACATAATTCAACTAGGAACATAATCCAGAGTACCCCTTCGCTCCAACCATGGTACACCTGTAATAACTAATGTCACAGTCATGGCGTGACAATCTATGATAGCAAGATAGGAGACAACTAGTCCATGCTCAAGATAACATCAACGTCTACCATACAAAGAAATAATATATCAACTATGGTATCCAAACCACTAATAACAACCAAACACGATCCACAACAATAGAATCTCTCTAATGCGTGGATATATAAATAAGAGAACTCAAAGAATCACGGTATATATTCAAATAGAGAGCAAAGTAAAATTGCACATATGATTAAGTGGATCCCAGATCAAATAAAACCGTTGCATCTCTATGCCAAAACCAGAACCATACATGTTATAACTATGTCAAAGGGGACGACCTTCATCCTGCCTAGAGAAGCATAGAATCTGGACTAGCCTCCCTCTCTTGGGCAACCTCTAGACACCAATCCCCTACCCCTAGCAAGTTGCGCGGGTAAAACAATAATTAGAGCAACAATCATGGCATGTTAAGTCTGTGGATATGACTTAATCCGTGAGCCTAAGTAGTATTTAGAGGTGCACCAATCTTGAGTCTTGGGTAGTCCCTCACCATATGACGGGTATCACCACACTCAAAGCAAGCTTTTAGTGGTCATGGTCGTTGGGACAGGGTCAGGCCTTGCCCGCTAGACTGATCGCCAAAGGCACCTTATGCAAGATGTTGAGCAAAGTGTGCAAACTGAAACCTCAAAATAATAGAAGAACCACTAGAAGTTGGAAGTGTTGAATGAACTAGACTACTCAGATACCCTCAACCATGACGGGCAGTAGCTACGCCGTGGCCACAAATAAATCCTTTAGTATCTCGAGGCCTTTGGCCTCCCCATCATCTCTCTCATGGCCCGACATACCCTCCAACCTCCATGCGATCTCTACCACCTTCTGGTATAGGGTATCTAACACAAACTCTCGATCCATGATCACTCTAATACCATAGTCAAGCCCATCGGTGAATTAGCGGACTCACTCACAGATTATAGAAACTAAGGTAGGTGCTTGTCTGGAAAAATCACTAAATCTGACAACATACTCTGACACTAACATAGTACCCATGTGCAATTCTCAAACACTGCCTACCATGCATTCTAAAGGGTCTATGGAACAAACTCACGCAAGAAAATGTCTAAAACCTGAGTTCATGTAAGTGAAGCTGCATCGGCTAAGCTACCCTCCTCATAAACCCTCCACCACTAATATGCTACTCTTTATAGGTGTAATTTAGTGAAAGCAACTTTGCTCGTCTCCACAATACCCATGGTACCGAGAATGCGATGGAACTTCTCTAGAAAGCATTGTCCATCATCTAAAGCTAAGCTAGTGAAAGTGGGAGGATGATACTTCCAAAACCTCGTAAGTCTAAGTTGCTCATACTCATATGCCACTGCCCTAACTTTAGGCTGAACTAGAATAACAGGCTGCGTTGGTATAACCTTTAGGGCTTGGTAAACATGGACCAACTATTATGGACTACGGCTTGCGGGTGTCTGATCTCCTCCCCCATCATGGGATGTGGTTGATGTTGGTGGATATCAACCTCTTGTTATTCCGACATGGTGCCTCCTCAATCGTTACCAAACCGGGTGGCAACAAGCGGTCCGGGTGCCAGTCACCCAACTAGAGCTTATTTTTATAGCTACCTCTGGCAGCTCTAGCAGCGGGCACATGTGTCTGATCATCGAATTTAGCAGTGCGTGTCCTCACTATCTATGTGATAATAGAATGTCAAAGATTTAGATTTTGAAGTCAACCAATTCGCATGATAAAGAATAAAAAACAGTGATGTTTTCCTAATAGTTCTGTAGCATCTCGAAGATAAGTACATACATATCCATAACGATCTGCAAAACTCTACTAAACCTGCTTAAGACACGTAACACCGATGGACCTAGTGCTTTGATACCAGTTTGTCACAATCCCAATTTCCCACCTTAGGTTCATGATGGCACCTAGTATCGAAAATGCGGTAAGCCTAATATTTCGTAATAACTTAATAGGAACAATAAACACAAATACTAAAGAAAGTCTCATAATCTCGTATAACTCCAAAAACAACATCTCAATAATAACCATCCCAAAACCGTGGAACTGGGTCATAAGATCTACAAAGTAATCTAGAATATCTACTACAACACTGTCTGAATGAGAAATATAATTAAAATGAAATGTTATGGTAAGGTGACATCGATGCATGCAGACGCACGAGTAGACGTACCTGGATATGTACAAAAATATGCGTAGAAAGGTAGTATGAGTACACCACAATGGTACACAGTATGTGTCAAGCCTAAACTCAATAGAGTAGTGACGAGGATAGTTCAAGACACCTACTAGGACATAATGAATAGAGCTAAAACGTAATAACCATAAGTAATGGAAAGTCGAGAAATAAATGATATAAGACAAGTTAATAACATAGACAAATGACAGAATTGTAGGCATAGAGATAACATAAAATAAGCCATTAAAGAGAACCATAATAGCCAAATGCACACAAAATTGATAAGACAAGGAAGACATAAAACAACAACAAGTGTTCCACAAAATGGTCCTTTCACATGATTTAAACAACAAGAATCACAACCTCGGTACCACGTCATATACAACAAGAATCACAACCGAGGTACCGCATCTTATTCACATTACTGAATTTCAATTCCAATCTTTCCTTATGATGTTGCATGAGCCTTACATTTAAATAGTATTGAAAATACTTTCCCCGAAATATCTACATACACTTCATCCCACCTTATGAAGTCACGTGGCTTCAAGTAATTCCCTTACTAACAACACGCACATAAGTCCTACCTTATACCGTTGCATGCAAATCAGCCCCCTATCGTTATATCGTCGCATGTGTATCGATATCACATCATAATAACAATAAATGTAAATTTCTCAAAAAAAAAGATATCTCAACAATTAAAACTTCACCTTTTAATGTGATAACGACTTTCACTAATTAAAAACCAATTCTCAACAACGAGAGAGATAATGTTTAACCATGATATCAATACGAATATATCACAATGTGATAAGTAACATGTAACAATGACTTAAGGTGTCACGACCCGAAATCCTAACAGGTCGTGATTGCGCCTATCGTGGAATTAGCCTAGCCAACCATCACCTTACTGCGCTTTTTGTTCACTTATAATAGTTCACAATTAAATAATAAGCAAGCAACCACATCATAATTAATATAATAAAGTATTAGCGTACCCATATTAACCTAAACAACCTCTCAAGAACTTGAGTCAATAGTCATGAGCATCTAAGAAAAAAATAAACTAACTCTGCTAAAACTATAATATATGTCTCTGAATCAAATGCTAAGACTAAA